>VDFB02000013.1:251789887-252013062 GCA_007258455.2 Sequoia sempervirens | reverse complement strand
GATTTATTAAACATTTTTTTAATATTTAAATGTAGGTGTTTTGGGGAGTAGCAGTGATAGATCTAGCTCATTGAGAAAGGATATAGGTAGAGAGGAGGAGTGACCTTGACAAGGATTGACACATGGATCACCTTAGGGTGGTAAATATGAGTGGAACATATCCATAGAGAAGGATAGGCGAAGAGGATAGATATAGGAGACAAATACCTTAGGGGCACCTTTTTAGTTGTGTGTATGCTATACAGAGTGGATTTACTCATGAGTGCTTTGATGTATTTGAAGACATATTTGTATGAGAACATAGATAATATGATATGGGAACTATTAGTTGTGTTGATGATGGGTGTGATATTTTATGTGTATGTTGATGATGTGCATGATATATAGTTATATTTCTTGTATTTCTTGTATTGGGAACTAAATCAGAGAGAAATAGACCAATCACTCAACTCCTTAGAAAATAAGCTCCTGAATCTCAAACATTATTCCAATAAAAACATTAAAAATAATGAAATTCTCTTTTCTTAATGCAAGAATCAAATTTTTCTATAGAAAAATGTGATCAACATAGATTAAATAACAAATAAAGCATAAATCAAATACTTTAATAGTATAAAATATAAAATGTAACCGAGAATTTGTGGGTTTGCATCCCACCAAGCATGTCAATTTGTAAGCATTGAATTTAAATAAATGAGACATTGAGGAAAATAAATGTAGACTTCAAATTGAATTAAAAAATCACCTCTAATAGAGTGAAAAGATGAATTACACAAAAAATGAACTAAAACTATAATGAAATACATATTGACAAATGGATATATCTTGCAAATGATAAAAAATTTATTTCCCAACTAGATAAAATATACTTGCTCAAAATTGAGACGATAAAATGATGGATTTGATCTCAATTTATAGATTTTTTATATGATGGATAAATTGCTAGGATTTGATCATGTATCATGAGTTTAACCCAATTAAAATGTGGCTACTATTATTACCTAATTAACTAATTTATTTATTTAATGAAATTTCTTAATTATTTTGATTAATGAATTGATTGAATTATTTTCAATTTTTATCTAATTTGATTAAATATGTTAAATAATTTGATTGATATATAAACTAATTTATCATAATTTTCATTGAATTATCTAGGAATAATAGATTTACTTGGATTTATTTTAATTTATTTCAATATTTGTGAGAGAATGATTCATTTAAATATTTGGTTAATTTATTCTACTCGAGTAACAATGGAGGCCAATTTGATCAATAGGAAAGCATTCATCCCATCCCAAAGAGGGAGTACATTTAGAGTTTGAGACTTTTTTTTCAAAATGCTGAAGAAAATTTTCAAGATTGATTGCTGGCGTGTGGAGTTAGTAATTTGGGTGACCGTAGGTGACCAAATTCTATATGAAACTCTCTATTTAATGTCTCTCTTAGGTAGTGTCTTTATTTTTGTTTAATGCTATGGATCTTCTTCAAAATTATGGTTTAGTTGCTTAGTTTGTAGTGGATTATGTTTTATAAGTTCTTTTTGGACCATTCCCTAAATAATGCCATTTAGGATGATAACTTACATAATGAAAAATATTTTGTTGGGTGTTTGTTTAGACACAAAGTTTTAAAGGAAAACTCTAGTTTCCTTTGTGTTTGAATTTCTTTGAAATGAACCTTGCAAGAATGGGATGAATCTTTAGTGGAAAATACAATCAATGGACATAAAATAGAATTGGGCACTCTATTGTATGGAGAAACAATGGAGGCACATAAGGAAATGTTGTTTCTCCTCACTCATGTCCCTCACCCTCTGCTAGTTTTTGCTATATATATGTAATATATGGGCACTCAAAAAATATGTAATATATGTCTTCTTTTTAGGTTTTTTTTCATTTATGGTAGGTTTTCTTAATCAATTTTTTCTATATATGATTGCTACAATCCTATTTGATGGGTCTCTTGGTTTTGTCCCTACACCTTCATGATTTGTGGGTTGACATGCCCTTCTCTATTTTGTACTTTACTATGAAATTTTTTACAATAAATATTTTAATTAGTTTAGGCCTTGATTGTTTTAGGTCTAAAAAGAAAAATTGATTTGATTTTGATAAAGTGTAGGAATTAACGTATCATGAATTTTGTTAATAAGTGGATGTTAGGTGTTTGGGTGGGGACCATGGTATGGATATGAATGTATGTGAGATTTAGTGTCTACAAAATCCAAAGGTAAATCAAAATATTATAAAAAATATTATAAACATCAAACTTTTTTTGGAAGGATAATATAAAACCAAATCTAAACACAATATAAACATTGTAATCACAACCATACGTACTATATATATGAGATTGCATACAACCATGTGTAAAATTTACAACCACGTAAAATTTATTCATATGTTGTTTATTAAGAAAAAATGTCATAAATTATACTTCTAGAAATAAAAAGGACTACAAATATGGAGGGAAAAAATTAAATAATCTCAACATGTAGCAAGGATTTTACAAAGTGCTAGATAATTTTCTCAAAAGAAAAAGGACATGTGTTGTGCACAAGACAACAAACCAGGGTATGTGTAGGATCATCATGGAAAAAATAGGCCCTTAAGTGGCAAAAAATTCAGAAAAATCAAAGTTAGCCAACTTGAAGTTAAAATTTGAATAACTTATCTATATTATTTCAAAAATATGTAGGAATAGAGTCTATAGAAAATTGAATTTAGTTTCTAAACTACTAGGTTTATTTTAAAAAATAAAAATTTATTTGGTGAAAATTCTAAATTTCAATGCAGTAGTACTTAAATTTGAGGGAAAAAATAAGAAGTAGGTGTCTCATTCCACCAATCTCAAACACAATAAAATTCATTTCCTCATATTTTTTACAAGACATGAAGTAGAGGACTCATGTCCCATCGTGACACATATTTTTTGTAATTTTTTCCAAGTAAATAATTAATTATGAATTTTTTATTACAACTTTTAAAAAATATATAAACTCATATGTCTAACCACTTAACTTGGTCAAAACTTCATGAAATTCGATTTTATTTTTTTTAATCCCATAGTATGTGAAGCATAGAATGTGACACATGTTTTATATTAAAAAATGTGATATTGTTTGAAAGGTATAGGATTTTTTCAACTCAGCCCATCAATCTAGACTTAGCCTATTCAAATAGAAATGAATAATAATTATTTATTAAATTCAAACTAAAGCATAATTTATATTGATGGAAAGCTGAGAATCCCCTTTAAAAACCCTTTTTCATTTCATAAATTTTGGGTAAAAAAAGTCATCACCACATACCCCACATACCCATCATATTGCCACTTTTTGGCCCATCATGATCCCCGCACATACCCACCACTTTTCATGTTTTTTGATGTCTAAATATTTACTTTCCATACATGTTTGTGAATACCACATAAATTGAGATGCACAATTATTTTAAAATCTTCACATGCATCTTAAAGTGGAAAAAAATGTAATGATAAAATTTTCCTATCCATATTATTCCTATTGTATTTTTTGCCTCATTTTGAATATATATATATATATATATGGTGCACAATATTGTGCAAAGTGGTAATAATTCCCCTAGAGTTTATGACCTATTATATAGACATAAATCAAACATTTGAACTCCATTTTTTCCTTACACACATCTTATCAAAGCATTTTTTTGACACATATGATCCACATATCCACACATCCACTTTTCCTAATGAATCTTATCTGTATGTATAATGGTGGCATGTGGAAGGATAAATATGGCTATTGAAAACTTTACCATTATCTTTACAACTAATTATGGCTATATGATTATCTTATTGTAATGAACCTAAGTTCATTCGATAGATATTAGTGAATTTGAATTAGGAAGCATGGATTGTGCTTTATTCTACACATTTTACGTTTAAAAATATGGGTCTAATTTTTGCAATATTGAAAGTCAGTTAAATTTATTCAATAGTATATCCAAGGTATAGGGATATATTAGTGGTAAGAGTAGTGTAGGATAAAAAGGAGAATGTATAAAGAGGGGAAGGTCTAGAAAGGTAATGACATGGTAATGCAAGGAGAAGTTACACTATAAGGTTAGATTTTCATAGGATAAGGAGGAATGGCATGAAGAATGTATATTTGTATAGGATAGTGCTAGTAGTAACAATGGTGTGAACATATATAAAAGGATGGGAGATAAGAAAAATACTAGTGGAGAGAAAGGCGGTAGGACATGGGTGGTGGATCCCATGGAAGTGGTAACTATAGTATGATAGGAGAAATCATTATAAGAGGATGCAGGGTAGATGGATGCATAGAGGGTACAACATTATTAAAATGCATTAGAGTGGTAATATTATGAATAGTATTAATTTCCTAAGGATAGCCACCTAATGCATTATATAAATTACTAGCCAACGAGTGAGGATATTTAGGGTGGAGAGGTGCATCAATACGTAATTATCAATTTAGGAAAATATCTTGTTTACCAACATATGTATCTAAATCATAGTCTCAAGTGATCATTATTTTTCATCTTCTTTAATGTGGCTCTTTATATGGTTGTCATTAGCTATTATATAAAAAAATGATTCAATCGTCATTTTATTTGCTAGTCATATTAGAGTTAAGATGAAAACTCCATAAAACAAGATTTTAAAGGATATTAATTTAACTAGATAAAAGATCAAGGAAAACACTCTCAAACATGAAATATACCCCAATTGCTTAAAGACAATGCATATTTCCTAATAATGTGTGCAACTACAAACTAATAACATGTAATGAATGGATGTAGGTGATAATAATTAAATAATCCTAATTGAACTAGGGTTGTCCTTTTTATATATTTAAAAAGTTGTAAGAGCATTGTATGAAATTGTAAGATGGGAATTACTTATGAAATTTTATATGACACATAAGAGAATAAAAAAGGGGGGTTACACTAGAATATTGATTAGAATTATGAAAATCATCAAGATCATCTTAAATAATGGGTTTGAATATGTCAAAAATGGAGTGTCGGTTATGAGGAGGAGGATTTGAATTTTTTTGACAAGATGTAAAGCATTTGCTAAATACATCTTATAAACCAAGTCAAGGAATATGATGTTGAAATTTGTGCCAAATTTGGTGCCATTTTTAGGTCATTATTTTGGCTCATGGCTTTTGTTAAACCACACTTTCTTTATGGTTTAAATTTTGTCTATTTATGGGTGCTTGAGATGGAGAAATCATAATGATTTTGTAGGTATCATCATGCTACTAGAAATTACTCCATATTCACATGTTTAAATGATACTACTATAAGGGTCTGCACATGAATATTTTATTGTAAATGATATTATTATCAAATAATATAATTGGTTCATGTTTTTGGTTGTGAGATTTTTCTTCCAAGAGGATTTTCCCATGTACATAATTATGTTATAAATTTATAATTTATACATTTTTCTTGGAACTAAAATTAAATCTATTTATCCATAGTTTTGATTGTTGAAATGGGAAGGCATATTTTATTTACACAAGACAAAAATGTATGCAAAATGGGGAAGCAAAATATGTATGTTAAAAACTCTTTAAATTTTTTTAAACAAATGCAATTTGAATTCAACAAATTTGAAAAAAATTGCATTTAGGGTTTCAAAATTAAACAAATAGATGCATTTTGAACTCTACAAAAATTGAATTTTAAATACCTAGTGCTCGATAGTGCTCGATATGCAAACTGGAATGATGAAATTTGGAGAGACAAACTTAAATTTGCTTTCGCCAGAAAGAAAAACCTCTGTTTGGTCGTAGTCACGTTCTCAGTTCGCCGCACGCACCAAGGAAAGTGACTGGTAAAGTTGAAAGTAAAAGTGATAGTTGAAAATGAAACAATTTTTGGTTTTCTTCATATTTAAGGGGTTCGGTCGAGCCCATGTTCAACCGAACCTATTTAAATATGATTTTTTAATTTAGGTTTTAGTGGTTCAGTCGAACCATGGGTTCGATCGAACCCATGTGTTCGACCGAACCCCTTGTGAGGTTCGGTCGAACCATTGAGTTTGACCGAACCCATTGAATATGGTGAAAAAGAAAAGAAAAATTTCCTTCCTCTTATAAATTGTAAACCACTATTCTAAATCCACCCTCAAGCTTAGTGAAAAGATAGAAAAAAGAGGTTGAGGAGAAACTAGTAGAGAAAAGGTTATTGGCATTACATGACAAGTGTGCTCTTGCACACTCAAGCGTTGAAACGAATCTAGAAGTTGTGAAGGTTTGTGAGATAGAAGAAAATTCTATCCTTGCTTACTTATTGAAGTGGTTGGATACCACTCACAATATTAAGGTTATTATGGACTCCATTGGGTCTCATTTTTCTATCATCTCTGGTACTTATAGCCTATCCAAAGATAGAGACAAATCAACCTAGAACACCATCACTACGCATAAAGAAATTATTAGAAAATTTGATTAGTTGGGTGACATTGTAAGAATGGAATACACTCTGGTTGGAAAGGCTCTTGCATGTACAAAAAAACTTTAGAACATAAATTTGACTCCTAATACTCTAGTAGATTTGGAATCCCTGAACAAGATGTAGATTTCCACAAAGGATAGCTGGGAGAATAGAAAATCAATATGGGAAGGTATTTTGAAGGAGATTCAAGGCGCACCATCCTCTGGTTGAAACATGTTTCTTTGTTTTCTTTGTTTTAATGTTTTCAGTTGTTTTTGGGATACCCTTTTTCCTTGATGTCAAAGGGGGAGTGAAGAATGGTGAAATGTTGATGTTAGGGGGAGAATTTCTGTAAATAAGGAGTTTTGTAAATATTATTTTTGGCACATGTTTCCATCAATGAAAAAGGGGGAGATTGTTATAAAAATGAAGAAGAACATCTTATTTTGTTATTTTTTGTTGTCCTTGATGTCACGATGATATATGAGTTGCAACTGTAAGATCAGGTATGAATTTGTTCTAGTATTCTAGTCCAGTATCTGAACCAGTATTTTTCTTACATCCTTTGATATTTTGGTCCACATTTGTATGATGGTGATTACTGTTACTTGTGGTTTTGGGAAATGTTTTGTAGACGTCAAGAGAACGTACATTCAAGATCTCACGTATCTAGATGCTCATATGATGTATCAACATTTCACTAGTATTTATAATTGTGCTATTAGGTCCATCCTTGGTCAACCTAATGGATGTATTGTGTAATGGTGAATTAATTTTTGTTATGTGGATATATGTGTGACCTATCCTAGGTCCATTCCAAGTTGATGTAGTGTGTTGGATGTGTGAATTTCTTTTTGAAGATTTTGTGAAAGCTTGAAGCCGACAGTATTTTTGGTGAATGAGAAGTGCATCTAATTAGGTCAACCTAATTAATGCTTTTAGAGAGATCAGATATATATATTGGATAGTTTTTTGAAGATTGATAATGTAATGGTTGTATTGTGAATGTGAATGTAAAAAAGAGTGATATTTATGATGAAGCATGTCGAGTTAGTTTACTTAGCTTCATTGGGACTGAATCTGCACTCACTAGGTGTACTTTATCAGTTCGTTTTATGTCTGTAAGCCACTTTTATCATTGTAATTCTTTAGGAAGTGGGAATTTGTATTAAGATAGTGAGTCGTGGAAGTGAGCCATGTTGGAAAATATGCCTCAATCTCACAGGTTGAAACCTCTAAGAAAGCATGGTCGTTGTGACATTCAAGTTAGTTGGTCGACTGTCAGTTTAAACTTATGTGTTTCTCATGTCGCTAAGACAATACTTCTGTCTTGCCAAATGGACCTATTGCTATGAAATGGAGACTCGTGGAGAGCTCTTACCAATTGGGAGATGTCTAGCTGACAGTTGGTGTCTATCGGATGTCAGGGAGACTCATGGTGATTGATTTTTTCGGGGAGACCTAGCCAAAAGGTTTATGTTTCGGTATGAGGTCTTACCAATATGAATGTCTTGCCAATTGTATGGTCTTTAGGTTTGCTATGAATCTCAGCAAAAGACAGTTCGGGATAACAAAAGGATTTGAAAGGAAGTCATGGCAACCAGGAGAAGTCTCACTGATAAGCAGGTTCAGAGTGACTTGAACTCTCGGGAAGAAGTCTCGGCAATGATAGGAAGTCTTGCCGATATCGGCATGACCTTTGGTTTGTCTGGCCGATGTGGAAATCAGCATGACTTGCTCCTATCGACATGTAGTCTTGGTGACTAGGAGATGTCTCACCGATTGGAGTCATCAGTATGACTTGAAGGATTCACTATGAAGTCTTGGCGATGGAAATTTGTCTCACCGACGGTCTGGGATGCGTTTTGCATGACTCTTGGCGAAAGGTGAGCTCGAGGTAACCTGTAGACTTCGGCATGAAGTCTTGGTGATAGGTGTTGGTCTCACTGATGGGGATGCAACTGAAGTCATCGGTGTAGCTCTTCACACCCGGTGAAAGGTCTTGGCGAAGTCAAAAGTCTTTCCGACTCGGCAAGACATGGGCACTCGGTATGTGGTCTCGGTGAAAGACATAAGTCTTGCCGACTGGTGAATGCAACGCTCAGAGTGACTTAAGACCTCGGTATAAGGTCTTTGCGAAGATGATAAGCCTTGCCGACTCTTGAATGTGTTCGGTATGACTCCTGAGTTTGGTGTCTTAGCGAAGATGGAATGTGTGGCCGATAGGAGACTTTAGAGTAACATGGAGGCATCGGTATTATCTCCTGGTGAAGAGTGATTATCTTACCGATGGGAAACCTAATATCGATATGACTCTTGGTGACTATTTTGGTTTCGATATTACTTGAAGACTCGATGTGAACTCCTGGTGATAGCGATTGTCTCACTGATGTGCTTGCTGAGGTCGATGTAACTTGTAAGCTCAGCAGAACCTCTTGTCGATGGAGAGGACTCTTAGTGACAATGCGTAATCAGGTCTTGTGGCATCGGGGAGACACTTCTAGTGTCTCACCAACATGCGACACAAGCTGATCGTTGTTGATCAAGTGAAGACTGTCTGACGTGGTACGATGTGGACCAATCTGAGAACAAGATGTGAACCATTGCGACCATTTCTATGTGGAAGGGAAAAATCTACACGAGTAAATGGAAACATCTACGTTTCAATAAGGATGTTGAGCTAGAGGTTTTTGTTTTGATAGTTATGATCTTGAACCGATTCACAGAGAGCCGTATGAGAATGAATGTACAAGAATGCATTGGACATTCTGTAGTGAAGGATGTTGACGGGCTGATAAGCCAAGGAGCTAAAGAGCCAAGAGTGAGAGAGAGAATGATAGAGTGAGGACCGAGTGGCTAGCTGAAAGGCCGAAGCCATGAGGTTGAAGCAGAGGAAGAGAAAGGTAGTGTTATGTTGGAATCTCTCTTGATCTCTCTGGGGGTGTTTGCTACCAGTTGTATTCAGATGAACAAGATGTAATCTCTGAAAAGGCTAAGAGCCTAAAATTGTATTGTAACTGATTTGTTGCTGAATAATACAATGGCTCGATCTTTGGAGTGTGGGGTCTTTTATCTGAAAGGATTTTCCCCACGTAAATCTTTGTGTTCTAGTTTTCTATTTTATCTTTCATCTGTGTTGCTGATTGTTGTTGAATTCACATATTTTTTTCTCAGAAGGGTCAATGTGGGAAATAACTGTGTCTGTTTCTGCTTTAGGACATAGTTGAACGTGTCTTTGAGGTAACCTAATTGAAATGAAAGTTACCGAAAGCACTACTATATGTAGTTTTCACTAGATACACTCCCAAATTTCCTTACAAGTGGTACCAGAGCCTTCTTTTGGTTGTTGGTTCTAGATATTTCTCCTTTGAAGATTTCTTAGCTTGATGGGCTGGAAGAAATATGGAGGAATGGACTGATGGATTGATCCCTTGATGAGTGGAAGCCTTCTGGTATTCTGAGATAGCATGCAGTTTGAAGGATGGTCAAGATGGAAAAAGGGAGTTGATCATGTTATGATCTGTGTCTCCTGGCTGGTAGAGGTATAACTATGGAATATGAGGTGGATTTTTCAGAGTGCTTATGCTAGGTGGTGGTTCCTGGTGTTGGAAGGAATTTTTTCCTGTTAACCTTGAATGCTTGAAGGCTATGAAGTTAATCATAAGATGATTTGCAAGCTTCTGAAATAGCCTTTCTCTCTTTCTCAGATGCATGTACATGTTGGTGATTTAGAGTTGGCCTGAAAGGGGTCTGGATTCTCTTGAACTATTGTTTCCTTTCTAAGGATGTTTTGTACTTGCATGGCTCTATGGTTTTGCAGGTTTTACATGGTTAAGCAAAAACTTGTGATCATGTGGAGTTGCTGTTAAGCTATTGTCTAGGCATTGGCCTTTTGAGGTGTTCCTGGATGAGATAGTTGTAGGTCTGCATGCATGCTTGGTGCATGGTTTGAGGAGGTATGTTTTCTTCTCTGCATGGGAGTGTTGGTAAGTGATTTGTCACTCAGCATTCTTGTGGTGGTGTTCCTTGATTATGGTGCTCATTGTGGACATGTTTAGCAAGTCAGATCTGGTGTGATCTAGTGTTTGAGTCATGTTGTCTACCTGGTTATTCTCTTTGATATCTCAGTAATGCAGTTTCCAATGCAATGATGGGTTTGCACATTTGTGTTTAATGGATCTATGGGTTGTGCAATGTTGTGGGTTGTCTTTACCTACATGTTTGCTATGAGACAACTCAGATGTGGACTATCTATATCCACCAGGTTGATTCATTGTTGGTACAAACTTGTAAGTTGGCCTTGTCTGTGGTCACATGTGCATTGGTGTGATTGTTTTGAGATGAGAAGATGGATATTCTTGAGTACCTGAATAGTCAGTTAAGGGAACCTGTAGCAAGTGGTCATGATGCTTGGAGAGCTCGAGTGTCACTTTTCAGTGGGAGCTCTAGCAGTGACTATGATTTCATCACATGGTGGTGGTTGGTCTTCTTTAGTGTTGCAAAAGGGTTCTTTCTCTTTTGCATGGACATTACTTGAAGATGTGCAACATCTTGGAACCATGGAGGATGCTTGGAGTCTTTGGATAAGGTGTTGGTGGTGCTTGATAGGTGATGTTGGTTTTGAGTCTATTTGCTTTATGTCATGGTATACTCTTGGTGCATTGGAGTTTTGGCATTATGCATTGTACTTGAGATAATGGCGAAGTAACTTGGAGCATGGTATCTCCTAAGGGGATGTGTAGATCATGATGTCATGATAAGTTCCTAATTTAGCTGATTGGAACTTTGACAGTGGTCTGGAAATTCTTTGTGTATAGAGTGCTTTGATTACTTGCTTGATACTTCATGTTAGTGCAGTAATGCAGTTGAAGTTTAGCATCAGATGATCAGTTGCTAGTACTCATGGATACATGAAGAATAAGGTGAGGCTATTTTTCTCTTATGAGAGATGTGTTGTTGCTTGTTACTTTTGTTAAAATTGTTCAGCAAAAAGTCTGAGAAACCTTCACCTTGGTTGAACGTGAGTTCAATAAGAGACCTATGAGGAGATTGCTCTTGGATTAGTCATGATGACTTGCATATCCTAAAAAGAGTATTCTTGTTCCCATTCTTGGTGTACTCGGCAGCTTATCTGAAAGGTATTTGGCCCATTATATTTTTTAGATGTGTTTTATTAAGTTTACTTTCATGATATGGATCTTGAATTATTGTTTAATGATTCTAGAAGATTCATAGTGGAAGTTGTATAGTTTCTTTAATCTCCTTGTTACTAATGAGAATTGGTAGGAGATGATGTATGGGATGATTTCCTAAAATGGGAAATGAACTATTTTGATCTTCTTTGAGATGCTTACATACATGTTGGTTTTAAAAGATGGGTTGATCTTGGTGATTGAACGAATGGATGTTGTTGAGGCTTTCTTTTGGGATATGAAGATCATTCTTGACACAACTGGCTATTAGAAGTGTATGTAGGAGGATGTTCTACAGGAAGATGATGTGCAAAGTTTCTCTCTATGGCCATGAAGGTTTGTGGTGAGAGAAATGTTTCTTGTGGCAGGTTGTTGCAGGTTGTGCATACCATTGTGGATTTTTCCTTGGTACTACAGGGTTACATTTTATATGTGTTGTCATTGGTAGACTTGTTGATGTCTTTGGTCTTTCAGATCTGGATTACTCAGGCAGTGGGAGTTCCTATATGTGTCTTGTCATCTTCGACTGGTTAACACTTGGAGCTTGTATTTGTTGTTGATGAGTTGGTTCTGGATTGGCAGAAGTTTACTAATGTTGATACCTATTCAGGTATGTGTGATCAGATGGAATAGCATGAGCTGTGGGTGTTATTTTTCAATTGCATGGGTTTATCAGTTGGATTGAAGCAGTCATTCTAATTGTTGTTCTAACTGGTGTTATTTATATTTTTTCTGGAGGATGACTTCATGGTTTGTGTTTTGTTTGAAGCTTTGAAGTTGATATTGCTTTTTTATAGCGTTTGAGCATAGTGAAGTGGTAGCAGTATCTTGTTGAAGATGTCACTGGGATCTTTTGCTTGTGTTCGATGAAATGGTTCTTATACACCTTGGCTTTGTATTCTTCTTCCATAGGTGGCATGTTGGAAGATGATAGGATTGTTGCCTGAAGGTGACCATTTTGGATGTTGGAGTAGAATTCTTGATAGAGCATGAGAGTATGTTTGAGGTCTATGTGTTTTCCTGAATGACTATGATGAGTTTTTTTGTTGGACAGTGAGTTGCAATTGGTTGCCTAGTCTTTGTTGTAGATTGTCTAATGGACTGTTATATGTGGAATCATGTTCATTGGGTGTCTTAAGTATTGCAGGGTTTGAACTGGTGGAGCTAGTGTGTTCTTAGTTCCTGGTTGCTTTGGAGGTGCCTGTGTGATCTTCGTCAAGTGGGAGATTGTTTGAAAATATGCCTCAATCTCACAGGCTGAAACCTCTGAGAAAGCATGGTCGCTATGACATTCAATTTGTCTGGTCGACTGTCAATTTAAACTTGTGTATTGCTCATGTCACTGAGACGATACTTCTATCTTTCTGAATGGACCTATCGCTATGACATGGAGACTCGTGGAGATCTCTTACCGACTGGGAGATGTCTGGCCAATAGCTGGTGTCTATCAGATGTCGGGGAGACTCATGGCGACTGATGTTTTTGGGGAGACCTGGCCGATAGGTTTATGTTTCGATATGAGGTCTTACCGATATGAATGTCTTGCCGATTGTATGGTCTTCGGGTTTGCTATGACTCTCGATGAAAGATAGTTCGGGATAACAAAAGGATTCGATAGGAAGTCATAGTGACCTGGAGAAGTATCATTGATAAGCAGGTTCGAAGTGAATTGAACTCTTGGGAAGAAGTCTTGGCGACGATAGGAAGTCTTGCCGAGATCAGCATGACCTTTGGTCTATCTGGCCGATGTGGAAATTGACATGTAGTCTTGGCGCCCAGGAGATGTCTCACCGATTGGAGTCATCAGTATGACTTGAAAGCTTCACTATGAATTCTTGGCGATGGGAATTTGTCTCATCGACGGTGTGGGATGCGTTCGACGTGACTCTTGGCGAAAGGTGAGCTCAGGGTAACCTTGAGACTTTGGGGTGAAGTCTTGGCGATAGGTGTTGGTCTCGCCGACAGGGATGCAATTGAAGTCATCAGTGTAGCTCTCTACACCCGGTGAAAGGTCTTGGTGAAGTCAAATTTTTTTCCAACTTGGCAAGACATGGGCACTCGGTATGTGGTCTCAGCGAAAGACATAAGTCTTGCCGACTGGTGAATGCAACACTCGGGGTGACTTAAGACCTCGGTATAAGGTCTTGGTGAAGATGATAAGTCTCGCCGACTCTTAAATGTGTTTGGTATGACTCTTGAGCTCAGTGTCTAGTCGATAGGAGACTTCAGAGTAACATGGAGGCATCATTATTATCTCCTGGCAAAGAGCGATTGTCCTGGCGATGGGAAACCTGATATCAATATGACTCCTGGCGACTATTTGGGTTTTGTTATGACTTGAAGACTCGATGTGAACTCCTAGCGATAGCGATTGTCTCACCGATGTGCTTTCTAAGGTTGATGTAACTTGTAAGCTTAGTGGAACCTCTTGTTGATGGAGAGGACTCTTGGCGACAATGTGTAATCAAGTCTTGTGGCATCAGGGAGACACTTCTAGTGTCTCACCGACATGCGACACAAGCTGATCGATGTTGATCGTGTGAAGACTGTCTGATGTGGTAGGATGTGGAGCAATCCAAGAACAAGATGTGAACCGTTGCGACCGTTTTCGTGTGGAAGGGAAAAATCTACACGAGTAAATGGAAACATCTACGTTTCGATAAGGATGCTAAGCTGGAGGTTGCTTTTTTGACAGTTATGATCTTGAACCAATTCACAGAGAGCTGTATGAGAACAAATGTACAAGAATGCATTAGACATTCTGTAGTGAAGGATGTTGACGGGCTGATAAGCCAAGGAGCTGAAGAGCCGAGAGCGAGAGAGAGAACAATAGAGTGAGGACTGAGTGGCTGGCTGAAAGGCCGAAGCCATGAGGTCAAAGCAAAGGAAGAGAAAGGTAGTGTTATGTTGGAATCTCTCCTAATCTCTCTGGGGGTTTTTGCTTCCAGTTGTATCCAGATGAACAAGATGTAATCTCTAAAAAGGCTTAGAGCCTAAAATTGTATTGTAACCGATTGGTTGCTAAATAATACAATGACTCGATCTTTGGAGTGTGGGGTGTTTTATCTGAAAGGATTTTCCCCACGTAAATCTTTGTGTTCCAGTTTTCTATTTTATCTTTCATCTGTGTTGTTGATTGTTGTTGAATTCACATATGTTTTTCTCAGAAGGATCAATGTGGGAAATAACTGTGTCTATTTCCGCTTTAGGACAAAGTTGAACGTGTCTTTGAGGTAACATAATCGAAATGAAAGTTATCGAAGGCACTACTGTATGGAGTTTTCACTAGATATGCTCCCAAATTTCCTTACAAGCCACCCATTTTGTAATATCTTATAACCATTTATACTATATTGTGAGCTAATACTCACTGTGGTTTTTCCCATTTTGTGTTTTCCATGTAAAAATTATGGTGTTCATGTGTTCTGTGATTTCATGTTTTGTTAATTCTTTCACTTATCTTTGCTATTGTATGCATTGGAATAAGTGGATGGTATCTCATCGGAAAATTTAAGATGTTGATTCACCCCCCCCTCTTAGTATCTTGGACATTTAACAAAACCTTCATAATTTCATAAATAGATTTTCTAAGTGATACCATACAAAGAAACATACCTCACTACATGATTGGAAATGGTATTTATCAGTAGAGCTCACAAGTTGTTGTTGATAATAGTAAGTTCCTCCATGTCTTCGTATTTCACCATTTTCTTGAATAAACTCAACAGGAACAAGATAAACTCTTTGTCAGAAATATAGGGAAATTATACCCACAAATCCATACCCAAGGAACTTACATTTTGCAATTCATCACTCTTCAACCCTAGTTCCATATCCTTCATCTATCCATTATCAAATTTTTCCAAGTCTACTCCCTTCAGTCTTAGAGGAACATACCCATTGAATTCATTGTTAACCAATGCAGATTCCATTGTTGTGCTTAGATTCTTCAATCCTTTTTATCACTCAGTGAAACCTCTTCTCCTTCTTTGCAAATTGTGAGTAAAAATTTAAAACTCCATCTTATATCCATAATTGCTCATTATGATTTTTCCACCAAAAAATTACATGGATGATTCCATCAATAGTACTTCACTTTTCAATTAGCCAGATTAGGCTTCATCATATATCACCAACTAGATCAAACTTAGTCAAGATGAAAACACATCAATATTACCTCAGAGAGGGGGTACCGACAACATATGTTTTGCAGCAATCCTCCTAAGCCAAGGAAATTGGCTCAGATTTTGGAAGAACTTGTACCGAGATCTGGTACCACAAAAGAGCTCCCCACACTTTTTCCCTTTTTCTTCCAAATGATGATGGTATTCTTCTTAGATTTATCTAATTCTGCAACCTTCATTTTGTCTTCAATATTTTTCGAAGCACCATATCTGCATGTGTTAGCATAATGTCTAGGTTGACTACACTTGTAGCATCTATGTCTTGTCTTAATTGAGTGGACCCTAGATATACACTAATTAGCTTTGTGACCATGACCATGGCATAGGTAGCAATAACCATGAAATAAATTATTCATTCCATTCCTTCTAGCCGGATTAGATAATTCAATTCTACAATGACTTGCTTTGTGACTAATTTTTTGATAGTTAAAGCATTGATTACTTGGTTCCTTCTTGCTTCTACACTCTACAACATTATGTCCAAAACTTTTGCATAAAAAAAAATAGCCATTAAATGATAAGTACCTTTGAGAATTTGATTGCCTGATTGGATGTCTTTTTGTAGGTGTTCTAGAGTTCTAGATGATAGTATGTCCTTAAGTCCCATTACTTTAAAATATTGAATTCAATATGTCAACCGGGTAGTGTTCAAGGCAATTTGAAATATAAGAAGTCTGCACTATCTCCCGTAGATTTTCTAACTTCTTATAGCAACTAATATTAATTCTAACCTAAAGTCATCTAACTAAGAAACTGTAAAAAAAAATATCCTAAAGAAAGTAGGAAATATTTAAACTAAAAAGCATAGAAAAACTAATTTAGAAAGCATGAAAACTAAGTTAATGAATACATAAACAACTAAACTAAAGAACTAGCAAACTACAAAAGTAGAAAAACTTATAAACAATTCGTTAAACATCTTCCCTATTCGACAAAGATTCTAACAGTGAACAATGAAAAAATACAAAAGTGAAAGACAACAAGTACTTCTGAACTTAGATTTCACAACAAAAAACTCAATAATTCCCTATAGAATAACAATGTAATAAAAATAATAGAAAGGAAAACAATTATCTACTTAAGTTATCTCCCCTTGAGTGGCCAGCTCGCGGGTTATCACATTTGTTCTCAGCTCACATCCATAATTAATTCAGAAATGCTTCCATCAACCATAATTATTATCCATAACTCATAACTCAGAAATTTTATATGATAATCTCTTTATTCATAAGCTCAAAATATATTGATAGCATAACATTAATTTTTTTCACTATATATCTGCTTCTGGAGATTACATTTTTTATAGAAAAACTCTAACTAAATCCTATATTTTAGATGGTATAGATAACCATTGAAAAAGTCTATAATAGATTTACAAATAACTTGTATGTCTTTAAAACCCATTACAACAGTATTTAAGAGGCTCAAATTGAGCCATGAAGTTTTTGACTTAAAGCATAACATAAATTAAGACTTAAAGAGTAACTATATCTTTGGTCCATCACCCTAAAGTTCTAGAGCACGTGTTGGCTGAATGCTTCTAATCTGCAACTTGATGACCAATTATTATCCTACAAAACACTTAAAATAACCCATTAAATCTGTATTGGCAAAGTACTTCATTAAATCAAAAGAAATAATTTTTGTACAATTTCTCTTTAAAAGTTAAGCAATCATTTCTCCTAAAATTTAATTAATTGAAAAAGGATAGGGATTTTGCATATATAAAATAGGTCTTTATGGTATTATTATGATGAGGTTATTTTTACCTCATCATTTCCTCCCCTTCCTAATTACTGGTAGGTCCACCTGCCCCTTGATTATAGCTTTTTCCTCTGTTCCATTCTTCATATTTTGCACTAATTTCATACAAATCCCTTGTTGTCACATCAAAGTTTACAGGTGCAAGGTGAAAGTCTCTATGGAAAGAAACTCCCCCTTTCCATTCCCTGAAAACTCTATCATGTCCTGATCTATATTAACATGAAAAGTAGGGGTCGGATATAGCAACAAGGGAGGTCTATACCTCATTCCCATCCACTTTGTTATGAGATCTTCTAAGATTTTAGCTAAGGCATTTGCTCTTCTGAAAGACCATCTAATGTTAAGAGGGGAAATGACCTCTCTTTTCTTTAAATATACAGGTAATGGAGTATATGTTTCTTCACAAGCATGTCCCTGGATTTACTAATTAATGTTTTCCCCTAATCCATGAAATGATTGTAATAGATTTGAAGTTTTTCATCATATCTCTCCTTCATTTTCTCATCCAATAAAAGAGCTACAAATGTTTTCTTGAAAGCTACAGGTCTACTATTGGGAGATCTCATTTGAAGACCTACGCTTTTCTTTGCTTGGGCATATTCCCTATTATGCTCTTTCCAACGCATTTGATTTTGCATAGTAGATAGCAAAGATCTCAATTGCACTTATCCCACAAAAATATTAATAAAGAAATTAGTATGTTTTTATAATATAAGATCATGAGTAAAGAATTCACAACACATGCCTTGATCTTCAGGCTTCGAGTCTACAAATATCTTAACAAATTGTTTGTCATTAGGTTCATGAGGCTAGTCATTGTAAATTCTGAGCAATTTCCATCTAAAGCATTGTTCATTTAAAAACATTGAATACAATCTTGATAGTCTTCTACAAGATAAAATATTTTTTTCTATCTAACATGCATCTTGTTTCCCCCTATAAGCTTTATGAAATGCTTATTTTAACAACACCATTTCCATTTTTAATTTGTTATTTTCAATCCGTGCATTCCTTAGGAAATAACACCATTCCATCCATTTCATTAATAATGGAGGAATATGAATTTGGAACCATTCAGTTACCGTTGGTTCAGTTTGAACTTCTTTGGATTCCACCATTGGTTTACTTATGCTTTCCTACAAATCTCGCTCTAATTCCATAATTCTACTAAGAGAAGCATTCAATTCTTCTTTATGTCTTTTCTTCTCTTCCTCAAAGGATGAAAACATAAGCATAAAATTTTATTTTAAACCTTGAATTTCTTTATTTAAACCAGCTTTGTGTACCCTATTTTCCCGATTACAACTCTGAATTTGTATTTGCAATTCACTAATGAATGTATCTTTTCCCTGTACCTGCAATTTTAAATCTTGAATTTCCTGATCCCTTTTGCTTATTATAGCCATGCATACCATTATTTATTCTTGTTGTAATTCTATATGTTCCTTATTTTTGTGCAACTCACTACTTAGCTCTTCAATTTCTAGTTTTAACTTTTCTAATTCTACATTAATGTTTTCATTTTCAACCATTTCAATAACTTTATTGATAACAGGAGACAAATATCCTAACACACTATCATCAACCTTTGTAGGAGTGGAGATTATTCCTTTTCTATTTTTTGTTTTTCTTGGTCAAAGGCTTCTTCTTCAAACACTAAATGAGAATGTATTTCTTCAATAAAAATTTCTTTCTCCAAGGATTGGTGAATCTTTTCATCATTTTCCAAGGGTTTCTTTTGCTTTTTGTATTTTGATCTACTCTCTCTACTCTGCACTGGGGTTTCTATAGATTCAGAGGATAATCTTTTGTTTCTCCTTAAAGGGGGAGTATCTTGATAAGTTAAAATTGTTGGAGCATTCTAATAAGTAGGAATTGTCCTTCATTTCCTCCTCTTAAAAGGATTACTGTCTACATTTGGATTTATTATCTCAACGTCTTCTGACTGGCCTAGGGTTTCAAACTCCTTATTTTTAAATTCTTGCACTTCCTCACTAGGAATGGTGGGAATTTGGGTTTCAGGAGCCTTAGGGCCTCAAGGGGAAGTTGCTCCAGAAGTTGAAGCAACTTGTTTTGAAGATTCCCGTAGTCTAATTTCCTTCCTGGCATAGGCTTGTCAAAATTTCCCATTTGCTTCTAGGTTTTTTACGAAAATGATATTTGCAAATTAATTGGATTAACCCATGATGCCTTAGTGGCCCTAAACAAGTTTTATATCTTTCTATCGAAGAATTAACATAATAATTCAAAAAGTGAGGCAAATTAACCCTAAGAGAAAAGTTTTCTTTCCCATGCCACAAATGTATTAACATGCAGAATGCAGGTCCTACAACAGTAGTAAGCTGGCATTCACAAGTAAAATATTTAATAATCCATGCAACTGCAGTGCCCCAGGGTTCTAATATAGAAGCTCATTGAAACCCCTTATTTTGTCCCCTAGTACTAATAACTATCATGGGATGAGGGTCCCCTTGTCTAAGAAACAATTCTGATAATTTATGATATGTTATTTGTGTTGCTTCTGATATTCTAATGCCAGAATTTTCTAACCCTAAAAGAGAAGAGATAATTTTTGAACTCACCTTAAAACACTTCCCATGTAGTGTCACCTGACCATTAGAGTAATTTTATGTGAGTGCATTCACCAAATTTTCATTATATCCTTCAAACTTTCTGATAAAATCCAACCAACCCAGAAATGTTACTTAACCCCAGCAACTTTTATGTAGAAGTTGACTCAGATTTCTTCTTTGTACTGCCCATTTTCTGTCTTGTCTCTACCACCCTGCTAAAAATTTCAATAGTGCAAGAAATTGTGCACAGTTAATTTTGAAAATATGATCAAGCTGTGATTATTTATTTTACCTTTACCCAAAGCTTACTGTGTAATAATGCTAATTTTCATGAAGGGTCACAAAAAGAGTATCGTACTTAGCAATTAATCACCAAGTGGCTCAATTTAATAAATTGAGAAGGGAAACTCATGCCAATTAATTATACTTTATTCAAAAATAACTAATTATTTAAAGCAATATTTTGTACTTACTTATATTCTATGATCGCTTGAAGATCTCATACCTTTACCGACTTGACAAGGTGATACAATGGTATTGGCTGAGAGGATGACTTATTTATTATGACATGAGTGAGGAAGATTTGCGAATGATCAAGGCATTAATGAAGATAAACAGTCATGGCGAGTTTCTTTTATTTATCATGGCAGAAAACAAAAGGAAAGAAGGCATGTGAACCAATGTATGATAATCAAAACATCAAAGAAAGTTGAAATTATATGAAAAGGAGCAGTGGAGTGAAATGATGAATAAGTTTCAGAGCATGTAGAAAAGTACACACTCAGAACTAGCAAGCAAGTTCTGACGAATGTGAAAGTTCATGCTCGAAACAAAGAAGATGAATAAGTTCCAGAACATAAGAGAAAGATGAAACCAGAATGATAATTGAATGAAGGTTCTAGAGCATCACGAAAAGATGCAGTTAGAGTAGCAGCCGAATGAAGATTCCAGAGCATCATCAAAAGATGTAGCTGGAGCAGCAACCAAATGAATATTTTGGAGCATCATCAAAACATGCAGCCAGAGCAGCAACTGAATGAATATTTTGGAGCACCATCGAAAGATGCAGCTGGAGCAGCAACTGAATGAAGATTCTGGAGCATCATTGAAAAATGCAGTCAGAGCAGCAATCGAATGAAGATTTTGGAGCATCGTCGAAAGATGCAGCCGTCGAGAAGAGAAATGGTGGAAATGAATGAACTATAACTTATGGAGGATAAATCATTCTGTGGAATGACTTTTTTTAGCATGATAGGTTGAAGAGAAAGTTCTGAAGTAGCATTGGGCATTCAAACCATCAAGTTTCGGAGCATCACCGAAAGATGCTCTAGAATTTTTCTTCTTCCTTATAATAAGTTTTGCAAATTGAAAACAGACGTAGTTAAGTCCAAAAATAGATATTATGAGAAATTATTTGAAAACAAATTGGTACACAAGTCTTTTTATTACAATTTTCCATTATATATATATAGATATATATTTTATTATTATATATATATATATATTTTATATAATACTTATTGGGTCAAATGGACTATGCCTTGGCAGAGTTAATACATTGGATATTACCCTGCAGTTCTACCATTTTTGTAAATTCTTCTTTATTTAGAAGCTTATGGTAGATACATAGGCGATGACTATTAACTAAGAGAGTTTGTAGATCACCATCAATAGGTTTTAGCTAAACTGTGTCATTCGAGAAAAGTTCAGAAATTTTGGATGGCCCTAGCTAATGAGTCCTGAGTTTCCCTTTATGATTTTTATATCTTAAATTGAATAACAAGGCCCAGTCACCACTATGGAAATCTCTCTCCTTAATGTGTTTGTCATCCCAAACTTTCCTTTGATGTTGAACTAGTTCAGTTTGATGGAAAGTGTCCAAACAAAGCTCATCCAACTCACTTAACTATAAAACTCATTCTATTTGAGCTCGTTTCAAATCTAGACCCAGTTCCATAGTTTTTCATAGAGTTTGCAATTAAAACTCAATGGAGAGAACAGGTTTCTTCCCAAAAAAAAGCTCATAGGGGTTGAATCTAGTTGTGGATTTCCATGTTGTATTATACGCACAAACAACTTCAGGAAATTTCCTAGCCCAATCTTTCCTTCTTGAAGAAACCATTTTGGTTAGTATGTTTTCTAACTCCCTATTAGTCACCTCTACTTGACCTTTTTCTTCAGGGTGATAGGGGGATGAATTCTTATGACTCACTTGAAAATGGCTTGTAAATACCAGGAGAACTTTGGACATGAATTTGGGTCCCTGATCTGTAATGATGGTTCGAGGGGCTCCAAAATGAAGAAAGATTTTATTATACAAAAATTCAGCAACCTATTCTTCTCTGGCAACCTGCAGAGCTTGAACTTCTTCCCATTTTGTCAGATAATTAGTGCGAACTAATATGTATTCTTTCCCTTGAGAGGAAGGATCTATAGGGCCGATAAAGTTTAATTCCCATTTTTCAAATGGCTCAAGGGCTACCTTAGGTTGTAAAGGAATTTTTGTAGAAGCAGTTGGTCTCCCCACCCTTTTGTATTCATCACAATGACGAACATAGTTTTTAACATCTTTATGCATTGAAGGCCAATAATATCCAGCTCCTAAAATTTTATGAGAAATTCTTTTTGCAAAATAATGACCCCCAGAAGGATCATCATGACAAGCCCTCAAGATACTATAAGTTTCATCGGCCCTGACACATCTTCTCAAAACCATATCAGGTCCACAACAAAGTAAAATCCCATTAATCCATTTAAATGGAGCACTCTCCCAAATAAGTTGCTTGTTTTGTTTTAGTGTATACCCTGGAGGTATTTCAAAGGTAGATAAGTAATTTTCTATATCAACAAACCAAGGGGTATTTATGGAGATGGAAAATAGATTTTCATCTAGAAACTCATCTTGCCCAGGTACTTTGTCACACATTTCTTGTTTGATTCAAGACAAAAAATCTGCTACCTCATTAAATCTCCCTGGTTTGTCAAGTATTGTCACATTGAACTCCTGAAGAAGTAATAACCATCTCATTATTCGACCATAAACTATAGGTTTCTTCATTAAATATTTTATAGCTGAGTGATCTGTATAAACTATAACTTTATACCCAGTAATATAATGGTAGAGCTTTTTAATGGCATGAACCACAGCTAAGAATTCTTTTTTGTCGTTGTATAATTCCTCTCAGTAGATGTCAAGTTTTTACTAATGAAATGTATGGCATATTTACCCCCATCCTCATCTTCTTTCCCTAATACTGCACCAATTGCATCATCTGAAGCATCAACATAAATGTAGAAGGGAAGACTACAATTTGTTCCATGCAATACAGGAGCAGATACAAGCTTCTCCTTTATCATTTCAAATGATTGTTGACACTCAAGTATCCAGTTAAACTCTACATCTTTTTGGAGAAGAAAAAACATAGTTGCTGCTATCTTACTAAAGCTTTCTATAAACCTTCTATAGTATCCAACATGCCCTAGAAAACTTTGAACATATGTTTGTATTTGAGGAACAGTCAATTGTTGAATTACTTCAATTTTCTTGGGATCAACCTTTATTCCTTCTGAAGAGATATGATGACCTAAGACTATTCCTTGTTCCACCATTATTAAACACTTTTCATGGCTAAGGGATAGTCGGTTATCCTCACAAACTTGTAAAAATCTATCTAGGTTTTGAAGGGATTCATTATAGGTTGACCCGTAGACTGTGAAATCATCCATATAAACCTCAACACATTCATTGACAAGTGCTACAAATATAGCCAAAATGGCCCTTTGAAAAGTTGTTGGAGTGTTAAAAAGCCCGAAAGGAAGGACTTGGTATGCAAATGTGCCCCATGGAAAAGTAAATGTTGTCTTATCTTGGTCTTTTGGAACCACCTGAATTTGATTGTAACCACTAAATCCATCTAAAAAGGAGAAATATTTCCTTCCAACCAAGTTGTCCAAAACCTAGTCAACAAATGGTAAGGGAAAATAATCTCTAAAAGTGGCTTTATTGAGTTCTCTATAATCCACACAAATTCTCCATTTCCCATTTTTCTTTGGTACAACTACCATTAGTGAAACCCACTTACTATAGGAAATGGGATAAATAAATCCTACACAAAGGAGTTTCTCAATTTCAATTTTAACAAGATCCTTTAACGCAAGATTGATTCTCCTCTCTGGTTGGCGTATAGGTCTTATATTATTATCATTATAAATATTATGTGTACAAAAACTTGGGTGGATTCCTCTCATGTCTGTATAGTCCCAAGCAAAAACTTTAGCCCTTTTTACCAACACATTGAACAATTTATCCTCTTGTATTTTTGTCAACCAACTATTAACATTTAAAGTTTTTCCTAATAGAAGCATAATTGTTTTCATTCCTGGATAGATCGAGGTGACAGTATGTATCGGTCGTAAAAAAGTATGAAGAGGACAACTATGAGGTATAATTCAATGAAATATCATAATGTCTTGAAAGAAATGGCTCGTTCTAGGAATCATATTAGCCAAAGGACAAGGCAATCCCATGGTAGCGTAATTTTGTTCCATCCCACTTATATCAATCAGCTGTCCCAAAATTTCTAGTACATCCACCATTTCCTCTTCACTCGATTCTATAGCAAGGTGTGCTACATCATTTACTAACTCATCCACTAATTCCTTTTCATGTTGTTTAATCACTACCATAGCCAAGGAGGCCAAACTATCTTGACCATTAGATTCTTTTGGTTCATCAATCCAAACTTTATTATGTTTAGTGTGTTTAGCAAGAGGATATAAGAATAAACGTTTACTATCTGGACCATGCGAAATGGTCATTCCTCCTTCTCTACAATCAATTTTTCCATGACAGTAGCCAACCATGGTCTTCCAAGGATTATTTGATAGCTATCTTTGGGCATTAGCGATTGTATTATCTGGAAATCAACTGGATATTCCCATCCATCAACTTTGACAAGAACAATTTTTATAACACCCTTTGGAATGGCAATATCCTAGTTTTCCATCTATAATACTATAGTTGTGGGACATAAATCAGTAAGAGTTAATTTTTTAGTCATATCCACAGTCATTACATTAATAGCTACTCCTAAGTCCACTAATGTATTAGGTATTTCTACCTCATTAATTGTAATAGTTATCAGTGGACTCCCAGGATCATCATATTTTGGAGCTACAATCTTTCTAGACAAAAAGTCAACTAAATAGCCATCAATGTGCATAGTATTTATTTTCTTCGGTTTCCTTCCTGGGGTTTAAATACATAGTTGTTTGATCAACTGATTCAACTCAGGAATTTCCTTTATTGCTTGCAACAAAGGTACCTCTATTTGCAATTGTTTTATTTCTTGAATCAATGTAGTTTTAGAGGTCAAAGTCATTTCTGGAGTATCTTTCAGAATTGTTGATTTTAGACTCTCTGAAAATGGCACTTGAGTTTTCACTATCGGAAGGATATCCTTACTAGGTTTAGTTTGAAACCGGCCTTCCTCCTCCCAAGGTAAGTCAACAGCTCCTACTGCTAAAGGAGGTCCAGTATTATTTACAAGCCCAACATAGTTGGATAGAGTGTCCTTCTCAAGATTTTGAGAAATAGGTTCATCCACTACTTCTTCAATTGTGGGAAATTGAAGTGTTCGACCTGAATGTAACTAAACATTTCCACAATGAATTGCATTAAGTCCTGTGACATTATCTTATTCACTTGTATATATTGGATTACTCTATCAACTTTTCTTATGATTCAAAAGTGGTTGCGTCAAAAGTTGAGGTTAATTTATCTACTCATTGTGAGGAGGATTCTGAGGTGGTGGTAATAGATTTTGTTGTTGGTTCCTCCTAGGACTAGTATAAAATTGATTTTATCCTTTGTTCCATTTGGGAATAGTATGTTGGGGGTACCATTGTTGTTGTGACTAATTTGGCCATTGTTGAGTTCACCATGATTGATTTTCCCATTCAGTAGGTCCCCAATAAGGAGTCACCCAATAAGATTGTGGAGGTAAGGGATTCCAATATGGAGTCCATTGATTACCAACCCAATTTTTTTGTGGTCTCCATGCAAGATTGGAATTCTTCCCATATGAAAAATTACCTCCTTGACGTTAGTTGAGTACGTTTATTTCTTCTTCAACTTGAGCAGTTTTTTCTTAGTATTCTTAAGATCAGTAAGAAGCTCACACTAATTGGTAGGATGATTTTGCTCACAGAGTTGACAAACATTGACCTTATCTAAAGGACACTCACATAAAAGGTGTTTATTTTCACACCTAGGACAATAGATTGACAAAGCCTCCGAGTTACATGTCTTTTCTTATATACCATCCAACGTAATGTTGAATTGAACAAGTATCTATGTTTCAAGATTTACTATTTCTTCTCAGAGATTTCCTATTTCGTTAGTCCCTCTGAAAAGATTAGTTTTATGGATTCCTCCATGAGTACGTGAGAAATTTTGACATAAATCACATATGTCCTCAAGGGCTAACTGAGACATGTCACCTTTTCCCATCAGATCAAGACTTCTTCTTGCATCATCATCGAGTCCCTTAAGAAATATAGTCTTGAGAATCTCAATACTAATAGTCGCTTCTCCACAACGTTTAAACAAGAAAAGAAACCTATCAAGATAGTTCTCTAGCCTCTCATCCTCATTCTACCTAATTTTAAACAACTCTTCCTTATGATCACTTACCCTATAGTAACTCTGATATTTATGCAAGAAAACCATCTCCATTTCCTCCCAAGATGTTATACTTCAAGATGGGAGTCCCATAAACCAACGCATGGCCGAATCCTTTAAAGTAGAAGGAAACAACTTAAGTTTCTGATTATCATTTTTATAATTGTAGGTTTGAAAAAGGACCTTTTTTCAAAAGTAAATTGATCTGGTTCTTCCAAGGAAAATCCATGGAAGGTTAGAAGGAACGATGGAGAGATTTTTTTCATTGTGGTATCATCATCTACATCTAGAGTAATAGGATAAGTGAAAATCCTAGGTAGTGGAAGATCATTATTTCAGTTGGCATTGTTCTAGTTAGCTTCAACCCTATGGTCTCCCATGATGTTTAGAGGAATGCATTCCTCAAGAACAATTTCCTCAACAACTAGTTGTTCTACTGTATGATCTTCTGGAAAATAGTGAAAATCCTTAGGTGGGTTTGGCTCAAGTCGTTCTTCAACGGAGTGCTCGTCTGAGCCTTGGGCCTCCCTATGTATGATTGGAACATATTTTGGGGGGGTCTTTGGTATAAATCATCTATGAGGGCCTCTTTCCCGACCATGCAAAAAAGTAAGCAAAAGATAATATTTTTGGCCTAAAAGAGATATTTGAGGCATCTTCTATTAACACTTAAGCAAGAAAGATAAATATCCCCAACAATGGCACCAAAAAGTGATAAAATGTCACTAAGTCCCATTACTTTAAAAGATTGAATTTAATATGTCAACTAGGTAGTGTTCAAGGAAATTTGCAATAGAAGAATTATACACTATCTCCCCTAGATTTTCTAACTTCTTATAGCAACTAATATTAATTCTAACCTAAAGTCGTCTAACTAAGAAACTATAAAACAATTTATCCTCAAGAAAGTAGGAAATATTTAAACTAAAAAGCATAGAAAATCTAATTTAGAAAGCATGAAAACTAAGTTAATGAATATAGAAAGAACTAAACTAAAGAACTGGGAAACTACAGAAGCATAAAAACTTATAAACAAATCTTTAAACATCTTCGCTATTCGACAAAGATTCTAATAGTGAACAATGAAAAACTACGAAAGTGAAAGACAACAAGTACTTCTGAACTTAGATTTCACAACAACAAACTCAATAATTCTCTATAGAATAACAATGTAATAAAAATAACATAAAGGAAAAAACTTATCTACTTAAGTTATCTCCCCTCGAGTGCCCAGCTCACAGGTTATCATGTTTGAACTCAGCTCACATCCACAATTAATTCAGAAATGCTTCTATCAACCATAATTATTATCTATAACTCATAACTCATAAATTTTATATGATAATCTCTTTATTTATAAGCTTAAAAAATATATTGACAGCATAACATTACTTTTTTTCACTGTATATCTGCTTCTGGAGATTACATCTTTTATAGAAAAAATTTAACTAAATCCTATATTTCATATGTTATAGATAACCATTGAAAAATTCTATAACAGATTTACAAATAACTTGTATGTCTTTAAAACCCATTACAAGAGTATTAAAGAGGCTCAAGTTGAGCCATGAAGTTTTTTACTTAAAGCATAATAGAAATTAAGACTTAATGAGTAACTATATCTTCGGTACATCACCCTAAAGTTTTGGAGCATGTTTCCAGTGCACACCTTCAACCTATTCTAGAGCACGTGCTGGTTGAATGCTTCTAATCTGCAACTTGATGACTGATTATTATCCTACAAAACACTTAAAATAACCCATTAAATTTGTATTGGTAAAATACTTCAATAAATCAAAATAAATAAAGTTTGTACAATTTCTCTTTAAAAGCTAAGCAATTATTACTCCTAAAATTTAATTAATTGGTAGAGGATAGGGATTTTTCATATATAAAATAGGTCTTTATGGTATTATTATGATGAGGTTATTTTTACCTCATCACTAGACCTTGTTTGTTACAATAGATCTCGCTTCATCTTCAACTACTTTTTCTTTATCCTTAGTGTTTTGATTTGAAATTTCACTGGAGAAACCAAGTCCTCCCTTATCCTTGTGAACTTTCTACAGGGAAAAGAGTTGATCTAGAATTATGCTACTTTCACATACTCTTGCTTCTGATTTTAGCCTTCATAACTCTTGATCTTCTCATTTTCTTCTAATTTTTGTTTGAGATTATCTTTGAGATTTTCTTCAGTCTTCTTGCATTCATCCAATTGCTTCTTTAAATCCATAATACTTTCCTTTGACTCCTTCAATTCCTGGCTGACCTCTTTGTGTCTTGCTTGGAATTTCTAGATTTTCTCCCTTAGCTTTGAGATACAAACATTTTTCTCCTTGATGTTTTCTTTCAATTCTTCATTTTTAGATTCCATGCTTTCCATATCATCTAACATTATCTTCAGTTCTTCCTCAAATTAATACTCTCCTACCATCTTCTTCAAGCCACCAAGATTACCCTTAAGTTGTTAAGCTCTATTTGCAAGGAACAAGGCTCTAATACCAATTTTTGAACAGTTTGGATAGCTGAGAGGGGGGGTGAATCAGATATCATAAAAAAAAAATTGACTTTAATTAATCTGGAGCAAGCTTAAATCAATCAAATAATAATCAAATAGATATGAACATCAAAGCACATAACAACACCATGCACATTGAAAACCAAAATTTACGTGGAATCCTAACATGGGAAAAACCATGGAGAATGCTAATTATCAATTATAGAACACTAGTTAAGGTGATTTTTACAAAGGCTCACTATCAAATTTCTCACTGTAGGTAAGGCTCATTGTTTGTGAGCTTACTTCTCAATTAATATATCTGTTTAAAAAATAGTCTCACTGACAAAAATGAACTGATGAAGTTGCATCTACATATGCATGAAGTCAGTTACGGTTAAGAGTACAATATTTATCTACAATAGATCTAGTCAAGAATCTTCCATCCACCTTCCTCGCACAACCTCTGCAAAACATATTACTTATTCCTAACACTTTCCTTAAACTTTCTTATCGCATAATCCTTTGAACCCTTTTATCTACTTTCACACATCATACTTCATATCTTGAACCAAAGAGATCTTCTAAATATATGCATTCCCATAGAACAAAATAAGTTAGCCTAGTGAAACATGTTAGCTTGAAGAACAACCTTGAAATATTCAATAAGGCTTGGCATGCTATGACTAGACCTAAAAGATAGATTGCACATAAAGATCTTCTTAACATGTTACCAAGCGACCCATAAATAGGTCATACATGAGATAGAAAAATTTGAATTACATGAAATATGTTTCGGAGCCGATGGTAATGCCACAACCAAGACCAAATCTTGATTATCATCAATTTTAGTATCAACCAAAGAAACACAATTAGACATACCAAAACTTGTAACATGCTACATGAATGTATGGATAGAAAGGATACCTGGAATAAGATTTGAGCATAGCACCCAACATCAAAAGATTAGACTTCATTATTCTACATTAACTGTCTTCCACGGATGTCCCTAAAAGAAGTATTGTCATATCTGGATCAAGGATAACATATATACTACATAGCATCATATCACATGACATGATAGATTAATTTTATATATCATCCAAAGAACAACATTATAGATACCAAATTTTGACATCAATGACAACAATGCTAAATCATCTCAACAACTTCTCAACATGCACTTCCAATAAACTCAGACAAATCAATATCCAACTTTCACACCTCCAAGTTTCTGACACCCAAAACATTCCACATAGTGTGGGTGCCCCATTGAACATGGTATGTCATGAGCTCACCATGGATGGGAATGTGAAGAATATTCCACACATCCTCAAGTATAATAATAGCCTCTCTAATTGGTAAATGAAATTATGACGTCTCTGAATTCCCCAGCTCCACAAGCATGGTCATCATTGATGTATGAGTTTGGATGGGAGGCATGTAACAGATATTACATAGTCTAATTGCATCTAGAAAGTCACATTCCTGAATATCAAAACCAATAATTGGATCAAATAGATCTTGTGGTGGTCTCTCCCTCAGTTCCAATGGTTTAAGAACTACCTACAATCATTTTAACCCATGATATTAGGGTTTTTCTTTGAAAGCACGAAACAACATGAAAATGATGAGAAATGACACTTCTGGTTCCAGAACAGGGAAATGCTAGCAAGATTTAGCAAAAGAAAAGAAATAAGAGAAAATGTAAAGAAACAAGAGAAAAAGCAAAGAAACAAGAGCAAAGGTGAGGATTTGAAGTAAGGGCGAGGGTTTAAGTCAAGGGAGAGAATATCAAATGCAAGGATCTGAAGCAAGTGTGAGGATTTAAAGCAGATGCAAGGAAATAGTCTAAACATAATTCAAAAGTGAGCATTTAGATCAAAAGGATAAAACAAGGGTGAATTTTTAGGTCAAAGGTGAGGATTTATGTTAAGGGCAAGCTACTTGACCAAGCAAGTGCAAGGAAAACAATGTAGATGCTTTGAAATCATGAAAACTTTTCTATTGACTTAGGAAACTTTGTACACAAAATATGATAACATGACAAGATGAAAGCGAGAAGCGAGAGGGTACATACTGGGCCATCGATTCTTGCAAGTCATCCAAACTCCCAAACCAAGTCTAAACGATGTTGGGATCCCTGAATCCTCAACATTTCTTGTCAACAATTAATAGAATGGTAAATCCAGAGACAAGAATTAGCTATAGGATCAAAGCATAAATGAGGTAATTAGAACAATAATTACCTGTATCAACCTTCAAAAAAACCCTAATTTCACCTAGGAAACCCTAATTTTTACTTAGGGAACCTTCCAACATTCCCATTAGGACTTCTAGGGAACATTGAAACAAGCAATGAGGGACCTATAGACCTAATTTTTCATCCTAAACAGATCTGAACTGAAATAGAATAGTGTTGTGAGCCTGACCTCAAAATCAAAATTTTCGGCCAACCTCTCAAGGGGGCAACATAGAGTCCTACCATCATTTTGCTGAATGTCTAGGCATAGTGGGGCATAATTTTTTTTCAAAAACTTGATCTTAAAAATAGAATCTTTGAAACAAAGCAACTGGTACTTTGTCTCAAAGAGAGGCAAAATGTAGACATGTAAAATTGACCTAACACCTATCGCACACGCTAAACAACATCAAACAACATCCAAAACCCTAATTTCCTCTATTAATTGAATAAAACAACATTACTTAAATATTTCACTTTTTCATCATTTTTCAACAAATTAAATAAATTTCACTTATTTAATAAAGTCCTAAAACCCTATTTCTGCTATTAATTGAATAAAAAAAAATTATTTTATTAATTCATGTTTCATTATTTCAACCAAATAAATAAATTACATTTATTTAATAAAGTCCTAATCTCACCTTATTTTATCCTGATTAGTATACACCAATTATTTGACCGCGTCACTAAATTAGCTTATTCCCCTAAGTTAATTGAATTATGAAATCATAATAATTTATTGTACCTTAGAAAAGGGAAACTTGCTTGATTTGGGGAATAATTGATGATAAATTGGACTTAATGAGGCCTTGTTTTTGTGTTGTGAGGTGTTTTTCACATCCACACTAGGTCTTGGGAACTTTAAAATGCACTTAACGATGTCTTATAAAGACTTGTAACAAGCTTTCACACTTTTATAGACTTAATAAACCCATTCTTCCTTAATTCAACATTATAAAATGTATTTAACTGCATCTTCAATTTAATCTAGAAGGCTTGTAAAATAAACTTAACTTTAACCTAGTGTTGTAATGTGTTTTACACATTCACATTGGTTCTTGTGCCTTTTTAGGCGGTGTGGACCTCATTTTAGTGTTGTAAAGTGTATTTAATCACACTTTCACATTGAATTATGTGTCCCAAACCCTGATTGACCTTCACATCATCATTAATAGTCCCCTGTTACCCCATATTATGCATCCCAAGGAAATATTTGATGAAATACCCAACATAGTCACCATAAAAACCTTATTTCCTTATTTCCTAGCATTCTAGCTGGAAAATGGGCCCCATTGGAACTAATTCACCACTTGTGGTGAATGAGTCCCTGCCAAGTGGGACTAATTCACCCAAGGTGGTGAATGAGTCCCATTTGGGTCAATTTTGAGTTTTGAGAGGGAAATTTTGGAATTTAAGTTTTTTTTTCCTTAATGTCAGCCTTTGGGATTCAATTTATAGGCTAATTAGGAGAAATTCCTATAAATACAACCTTATAACCCATAATTCATAATCTTTTAATCCATTAACTCATTTCACAACTCATTCATCATCCCTTCTCTCCTTCAAGTCAAGCAAGTTAGGGTTTCATCATTGTAAGTCACCAAAATTGCTTCTTAAGACATTCAAGGGCATATTCTTCATGTTTTTTTGTAGACATTCAAGATTAATCATCATGGCAAGCTATTGAATCCATTATTTAATGGTTCATTACATTATTTCTCTATTTTGGTTTAATTACCTAAAAGGGGTTTGACCAAGGCAAACACCCATGCCCTAACATTCAACATTTATCTCTCTTGTCTTGTGTGTTTATAGATTTAGACATCTTGGAGGGCTAGAAATCATTGAATATTACATTAAAATTTTGTTCAAGTCATCTCTCAATTGGATAGGTTAATATACCACAAAAAGTCATGTTTAGGCCTGAATCCGATAGTTTCAGAATGGGACACCTAGAGAAGCAGAAAGTGCAAACTGAGGGCTACTATTTCCACCTTTGAATATTCAAAAATTAAAAAGTGGACTCAATTCACCATTGGTGGTGAATGAGTCCCACTTCTAGGCCTATTTTTGGTTCTTTGCATTTTTAGATACCCTTTTATCCGAAACAGGTTCCAGAACAGTTTTCCAGATCTCAGACTAATTTGCTCAGAATGGCGAATGAGTCCCACCAAGCCTAAAAATTAGCATCAATAGCATTCTAGTAGTCATTTCTAGTCTCCATCCATATCTCAGGTGCACACTTCCAATTTCATCCATTTCTATTCATTTTTGCATTCATTTCTAGATATTTCTACATATCACAACGTGTTTTCAAACAAGTTGTATTTCATTAGTTTTCTGCATTTAGTGATAATTTCATCATACATACATTATATTGAGTGAACCACCTAGATTTTTTGTGTGGGATCTATATCTTCCCATTAGGTGAAAGAACCTAATTGAGCAAAAGAGACATAGCATTTAACACCATTAAAATGTTTGGTTCATTTTTATTGAACCTTCTTTTCAATTACTTTTCTGATTTGGTGTTCTTTATCATAGATCTAGCCTTGCATTGATCTTTCATTAGGGTTTGCATGGATTCATTTGCATGCTAGGTTTAAAATTTTGCATTCATAAAAAGTGCATTTAGGTTGCATTTTTGGCATCTAAATTCATTTACATTTTCTGAAATTCTACATTTTTAACTTAGGTCTACATCATAGAACTCAGAAAACATAAAAATTACTCAAAATTTTGAAAAAAGTCCATACTGGGACTCATTCACCACCTTGGATGAATCAATCTTTTTTCTCCCCTAAAACTGCCCTTTACAGAACTAAAAACCATATTTTTAAGCCTATGTTTGGTGCCTTTACCTATCTAAATTAGTTGGTTGAGTTTCTGTAACATGCATTTCATTAGATTTAGCTTAAATTAGCTCATTTCATGCACTGCTTAATCGCACTTTTTCATTCACAACATTTCATTTTTAGATTGTTGCATCAATGTAAACATAAAATTAGCTTACTTAAAAACTAAAAATTGCATTTCCTTTTAAGTCATTGCATTGTACTTTCTTTCCTTTTTAATCATAGCATGTTTTCTTTCAAAATATGTGGCTTTTATTTTTTTAATAGTGGATTGTATAAGTATAAAATTCCCTCTTATGAGCTCAATTTCAATTACAACAATGAGGTCTTTAGGAAACATGATCAAACCATTAACACAATCCTTAATATCACATTTCCCATTGGTGAGAATGGTAGTGTAGACAATTATAACAATCATTCTTGTTCTTCCCTTGATACATCTCCTATTAGTGATGAAGGTATCTTCATAAAGGAAGGTACAAGCATTGAGAGTTTTGATTGTCCATCTCCTCATTCCCCTTTGGAAGATGTTAGACAACAAGAACATGACATCATAGAAACATTCCTAAAAATCACCTTACCTAGTCTCCATAGTCATGACCATCAAACTTGTATATCTAATAATATCCCTCCTCAATGCAAAGAGGATAAGTTGATGTTAGAAGATATACTTATTAAGATTCAAAAGAAGCGTGACCCTCCCTTCCCTAATGCTCCTACCATTTGGGATAATCTATTTGACAACCATAGTGGTCCTTCTCTTGATGCCTCTCCCACTTGTGATGAAGCTACTTTACACACCTCAAACTTGGATGAACATATTACAAGCTCTCCTAGTAAGGTAGATAATATGGAACAAGAGAGTAAGACCTTAAAGACAATGGACACTCAACTAACACCTTCTCCTAATCATCCCCCTCTTAATAATCCCATCATTGATCATTCCCCTATTGGAGATGGTCACTTTTGGAGAACCAAGCCTTAATTTTGAAGAACATCTAGCTTGTTGTTATCCTAAACACTCTCCTTCTAGGAAGAATATCATGGTTCTAGAAAATGACAACAATAATAATGTGTCTTCCTTAGATAAAATGGTGATTCTCGATTTCCCTTTATTAGAGATACATCAAACGAAGAACGTTGAGGTTATGAATGTGAAAGTTTCCATTAGATCCACCTCAATCAATGGACCTCACACATACCCCATGGAACATCCCAACAACCCTCTAATTCTCCACCCACCTTCACACAAACAACAAACTCAACATAAACATGAACTTATCCTTTACCCTCCTCAAAATAATATTTTGCAGCAACTAAGTCATAATACTATTTCTCATACATATAACACTAGAAAAAATCTGCAACCATCACAACCAACCTCGAGACCATTACCATTGCCTAATCATGTCCCACCTAACCCTTTATTACTAGGTCACAAGGAGTATGATCTTGTCAAGAAAATTAAGAATACTCCAGCTAAGATATCATTGTGGGACCTTATTCAAGCCTCCCCTCACTATCACAACATGATCCAAACATCCTTACAACAAGTTCCTATCCCTTCTAATGTGCCACCAACTGATATATAAATAATGATCCAAGGACTAAACATTGACATTGTTTTCCACCAAAGTGAACTCCCCTCTTTGGATGTACAAAAACAAAATGAAGCTTTCATGATCATAGAACAGTAAAAATGAAAAGGAATAAAAAAATTTCTTGTAGATATTGGTTCTTCCCTCAATGTGTGTAGTGTGAGCCTTTTGGATAGGATTGGCATTGATCAATCAACCATGCAACCTAATTCTTTCTCTATTAAGGGATCTGACAATGTTGAAAAGAAATTGCTAGGGGTGATCATTATACCTCTTACTATTGGAGTGGCCACATTGAATACACCAATCCATGTTATGTCTTACAAACATTCATGTAATCTTATCTTAAGCAGATAGTGGATTAATGCAATGAAAGGTGTGCCTTACACTCTTCATCATAAAATGAAATACATCTACAACAACATAGTCCACACCCTTGATGCTAATCTTGAACCTGAAAGTGTCTTACAACTTGAGAAGAACAAATAAAATTCCTTAAACACGTCAACGTCAAATACACTAGTGGAACTTGTACAACAAAACAATAAAGAACCACATATTGAAAAATTCACGCAACTATTAGAAGATGATTTGGGCTACTTGGATTTTGAACATGAATTCATGGGTGAGTACAAGATCATACAAAAAGATTCAAATAGGGGAAATGAAAAAGCAGATGACCCTTGGAAAGCATCCACCTCAACCACTTTAGACAATGAAATACACTACATGACCACCTTTGACAATGCTTATCACCAACCACCACCTAATCCCAAAGCAATGAAAATGATTTATGGAAAAGGGTATGAGCTTATGAAATAACTTGGCTATAGTGGAAAAGGATGTGGTACTAATGAACAAGGTATCTACAACCCTAACAATCCTATCACCCAACAAACAAATCACGGTCTTGGTTTTTTTGCTTTGATAGAAATCACCAAGCCTTCACTCAACATCAACAATCTCACAAAACATACTCCTAAATCATCCTTATTAGTCGTTCATCCTGAACCCATCGACACTAGTGGTCTTGAAAATCACCCTTTCCAAAACATAAAACAAATAATTACACCTTCGCTTAATGTCAATGTCATCTCACAAGACACCAATCATTTTCATTCGATATATTTTCCCCCCTCCTATAAAGGAGAGAACGAATCTCGCAATCTGTACAGTCTTGTGAAGATATGAAAAACCATACTAAGCAGGATGTTTCTTTCAAGCAAACTATAGGACCACCTTCTACCATTGATTAAGAAGGCATCTTATCAAGGCTCCTCCAAGATCACTTGATAACCCTTCCTCTCTAAACTGAAAATAAATACTATTACAAGGCCACATTTTGTGCCTATCATAGATTTCATTGTCAATCAACTAATGAATGTAAGGCTTTGTGTCATAAAATTGAACATCTTAACGATTTTGGTATGCTTCCATCTGTGGGGCACCTAATTCCTCTAATTGATACCGATTTTCACTCTACCATTAATTTCAGATCAATCCTTTTGGCTCACCTTTGTCCTGCACTCAGTGGGGGAAAGGGGTTTAGTAGCCTTGTCCTCGTATGTCACTTGTCATTGACTCTTTTGGAGAGTCATTAACCTTTCATGAACATATAAGACCAAGCTTGGGATGTGGATGACATGCCCTATGTTGGCTCACATGTGACATACTACCCTTTTCATGATGTATCTTATCGACAACATATGACTTGGCATAGGGCTTTCTACGTAAACTCTCATGTGCTCTTCTTCTACTTTAAAGAAATTGCTCACAGTACTAGTGTTCGCAACCACCTTAAAGAGGGGACATACATCACTACTAACATTTCATTATGTGAATTTATTTTTCTTGTGATTTCCTTTCTTGGACACATTTTCCACACTGTTCCCCAGGGTGAGACCTTACACTTGTCCTCTCTTGGAAACAAGATGAGACCATTTGCACTTTTCCTCTCTTGGAAAAATTAAGCATGATGTTCCTTAAGATGAAACATTGCATGAAGAAATAAAAATCCCTTTCAATGTTCCTTACACTATTTTGCATTTACAATGTCTATGATTGTCAAGCATATGAAGTTTTTCTTACCTCGTAGAGCTCGAAAACCATTTTCCTTTGTCGTACCTTATTAAAATTATGAGGAGGTATAAATTTGGTATGGTTGAGCAGGAAGTCCATTCTGAGGCATGAGTTTCCCCATAGCCACCTATGTGTGTGTCAGGACATATTATCCATATGTGTCTCACCTTCTAAGAATTCTCACCCAACAGACAGTCAAGAGTTTCATTGCCCCAGAGTGAGTATGCATTTCAGACAAACAAACTAAATTTGATCGACAACTAGCTGGAAAAAAGGTCGAAGCTTGATCCACCTTTCTTTTATTTTCACTCTTCTAGTTCTTGCCATTGCATTATAATGTATCTTGTTTCACTGCATGTCTTTCACCTTGCATAGGTCCTTTTTCACTTATGATTGGTTTGACTTAGGATCTTGGATCCTCAGGGCTTACACAACCTCCTTTTATCTTTTTTATCCTTTTTCATCCACATTACTACGATTGGACTGTCTTGAATGTCTACTTTAGTGTGATTTTGAAGCAAGTTCATCCTCTCACTAAAGTGGGGGCTAAATGTACCCTTAGAAAAAAGGAAAATTTCTTCTTTTGGGGAATAATTGATGATAAATTGGACTTAATGAGGCCTTGATTTGGTTTTGTGAAGTATTTTTCACATCCACACTAGGTCTTGGTCCCTTGAAAATGCATTTAACGATGTCTTGTAAAGACTTGTAACAAGATTTCATGCTTTTCTCGACTTAATGAACCCATTATCCCTTAATTCAACATTATAAAATGTATTTAACTGTATCTTCATATTAATCCAAAAGGTTTGTAAAATAAACTTAACATTAACCTAGTGTTCTAATGTGTTTTACACATTCACATTGGTTCTTATGCCTTTCTAGGCCATGTGGACCTGATTTTAGTGTTGTAAAATGTATTTAATCACACTTTCACATTGAATTTTGTGTCCCAAGGCCTGATTGACCTTCACATCATCATTAATAGGTCCCTCTTACCCCATACTGTGCATACCAAGGCAATATTTTGTGAAATACCCAACATAGTCACCATAAAAACCTTATTTCCTTTTTTCCTAGCATTCTAGCTGGCAAATGGGTCGTACGAGGACTAATTTTCCACCTATGGGGAATGAGTCCCTACCAGGTGGGACTGATTCAACCAAGGTGGTGAATGAATCCCATTTGGGTCAATTTTGGAATTTAAGTTTTTTTTTTCATGTCGGCCTTCAAGATCCAATTTATAGGCTAATTAGGAGAATTTCCTATAAATACGACCTTCTAAGTGCTAATTCATAATCTCTTAATCCATTAACATTTAACAATTCATTCATCAACCCTTCTCTCTTTCAAGTCAAGGAAGTTAGGGTTTCATCATTGTAAGTCATGAAAATTGCTTCCTAAGACATTCAAGGTAAGATTCTTCATGTTTTTCTATAGAAATTCAAGATTAATATTCATGGAAAGGTATGTAATCCATTATTGCATGCTTCATTACATTCTTTCTCTATTTTGGTTTAATTACCTAAAAGGGGTTTGACTAAGGCAAACCCCCATACCCTAACATTCAACATTTCTCTCACTTGTCTTGTGTGTTTGCATATTTAGACATCTTGAAGGCTTAGAACTAATTGAAGATTGCATTGCAAAGTTGTTCAAGTCATCTCTGCATTGGATAAGTCAAAATACCCACAAAAATTCATTTTCAGGCTCGAATCTGATAGTTTCAGAACCCGACACTTGGAGAAGTTGAAAGTGTAGAGCGAGGGCTACTGTTTCCACCCTTGAATATTCAGAATTTCAATAGTGGACTCATTCACCATGGGTGATGAATAAGTCCCACTTCCAGGCCTTTTTTTGGTTCTCTGCATTTCTAGATACCCTTTTGTCTGAAACGGGTTCCAAAACAGTTTTATAGATTTGGGACTAATTCTCCCAAAATGGAAAATGAGTTCCACTAGGCCTAAAAATCAACATTAGAAACATTCTAGAATTCATTTCTAGTCTCCATCCAGATCTCAAGTGCACAATTCCAATTTCATCGATTTGTGTTTAGTTTTGCATTCATTTCTAGATATTTTTGCATATCACAATGTGTTTTCAAAGAAGTTGTACTTCTTTAGTTTCCATTCAATAATAAATCGCTTTCATTTGTTTTTTTGCATTTAGTGATAATTTCATCATACATACATTATATTGAGTGAGCCACCAAGATTTTTGGTGTGGGATCTATCTCTTTGTATTAGGTGAAAGACCCTAATTGAGTAAAAGAGACATAGCATTTCACACCCTCAAAATCTATGGTTCATTTATTTGCAACACTTTCCCTCTAGAATTTGAATATTGAAATAAAACTATTCAAATCATTCATTAAAAATGAAATCAAACTAATGCAACTTTTTTTGTAAAAGTTAAACTTGATTTGAATGTTCAACTCCAAAATGAATGAATTAATTAATCATTCTAAACCACTTTTTTGATTGAGTAAATTAGGATCCTTTGATTTCTCAATCTAATCATGATTGATTAATCTATCCCTGATTGAGAAAATTATGATTCCATAACTGATCAATCAATTCCTAAATAATCAATCTATTCCTCAATCCCACTAATTATTCAATCTATTTCTCAGTCACATAAATTGTGCAATCTACTTTGCACAAATCATTCATGTCTAAATCCTATCAAAACCTTTTGACCGTCGATCTCAATTAAACATTGTTTAATCTTGATCACTCATTTTGAATCTCATTTTCTATATAACAAACATCTTTCCTCACAAAAAAAGGATCTAAGATTCAACATCATTTGCACAAAGAAGTACTATCGACATTCACAACCACCATTAGAGCTTCAACATTTCTTCGATCAACCAACATCAACATCGTTCTTCAACCTTTTGCACAAAAACTATGGAGGCTTCGTAATGATACAGAAAAATCCAACATTAGGCAAGCACACTCTGATACGAGATGGTAACGCTTTGCTTTGTTTTGAATTCAATTTTGTAATCATAGGATTTCTTAATATGTTCTCAATAGCTTAGTTTCATTTTGTAAGTGTAGGATTAATTCTATATTAGTTTTCTTGATCTTCGATTAGATTATAACTTCAAGTACATTTATCTTGCTTTATGTCTAATTATTTTCCCCCTCACATAGCTCCTAACTTTTTTTATTTGATTAAATGAAAGATGAAGAATAAAACTCAACAATTATAATTTTTATTTGAGATAGCTCATAGTGATTCACCATTACCTAATTAGTCAAACATGATTATAGAAGACATAGCGTATTAGAGTTTTGGAAATATAGGATTGATAAATCTAATAGTAACATAGAATACACATTAACCAAATAATTTTTCGTCAATTTATTTTTAATAAAGAGGAAGTAAGGATTTAAACTACAATGGTATTCAAGAAATTGTGGACACCGGAAATGAATGCTTCACTTCCTTGACCACAAAAGGGATATAATGAGACTAATCCAATTTCACAATATTCACATTCAAGGACACCTTAGAGATCTCAACCCAATGAAGGATGTGAGAGGTCTGACTATAAGGTAACCTTGGAGATGATTGAGACAAGATAGGGGTTCACCACCAAGTGTAAACTTGGAAAAGACAATGAATTGCAAAACAAAGTGTGATATGCAAAATTGAACTAAATGACATGAGAATGCAAGAAAAAAAATAGAAAGCCACAGAACAGAATGTGTGCACCTGGAAATGTGTTGAAGACTTGAAATACTACTGATTTTGAAATTTTGGCCCATTGGAACTCATTTTCCAATCTGGGTGAATTAGTCCCAGATCGAGGTTTGTGCATAGGAATGGGTTTCTAGAAAAAGGGTATCTAAAAATGCCAAAATCTCAAAATTGACCAAAAATGGGACTCATTCGCCACTTGTGGCGAATGAGTCCAGTTTGGATTTTTTGGAAATTCAAAGTTTTGATCTACACCTCTTGATCTGCTCTTTCTGTACCTCCAAGTGTCTAATCTGAAACCTTGATTTTCGGGACTATAAGTGACTTTTTGTGAAGATTTTGATCTTTCCAATAGGGAAATGACTCCAACAAGTTTGTACCTTATTCTTTAATCATCTCCAAGCCTTTTAAGCACCTAGATCTCCAATCACGCAAAGAAAGAGAGAGAAAATGTTGATTGTTAGGGAATAGGGGTTTTCCTTAGTCAAACCCCTTGTAAGTAACTAAACCAAATGATGAAATAAGATAATGAAGCATGAATATGTAGTAATGCAATTACAACGTTGCCATTATGATGGATCTTGAAATGTTGCAAAAATTGATGAAGAATCTTGCCCTTGAATGCCTTAGAATTGATCTTGAAAGCTATCTTGATGACTTTGTGAAGACTTGAAATGCTCAACCATTGAGTGCTTGATTTGAAAATATAAAAGTATGATGAAATAGTGATTTAGAAGCTTTTTTATTTAGGAAAGGCACTCAAATGGCCATTATTGTGATCCCCAAGGCTGACATTCATCAAAATTCAAGTTAGAATTGCACTTTTCCCGCTCAATTTTGGAAAAGTTCCCAAAAGGGACTCATTCGCCACACTTGGTGAATGGGTCCCACCTAAGGGGACTCATTCGCCCAAGGTGGTGAATGATTCCCACATTGAGGTTTTTGAGGTGGGTCTTCAAGATTTCAGGGTTTTAAAGTGTTTTTTTTGGTATATAAGCAAAAATATGCCTTGGGATGCAAAAATAAGGGGCCTAGGGGCCTATTAATGATGATATAGAGGGTGATTAGGGTTCGGGACACAAATTTCAAAGTGAAAGTGTGGTTAAATACACTTCACAACATTAAGATGAGGTCCACATAACCTAGAAAGGCACAAGATCCAATGTGAATGTGTAAAACACCTCACAACACTTAGACCAAGGCGACATTAAGTCCAATTTGTCATTAATTATTCTTGAATCAAGCAAGGGAAAAGATTTACTTTTTCGGTGGTCACAAAAACTACTTTTAAAAAGTTTCACAAAATGTAAAATTAATAAAATCCATTGAATGTTTTGAGGAGAAGAAGACGTATTCAAAGTCCATAGTACACTTAGTCTGCTAGAAAAAAAATGGAAATGGGAGTTTCAGGTGAAAGCCATGCTAGTGAAATGGAAAAGTCATTATGATATTGTATAATGTAAATAATCTTATTAAGACACAATACTAGAATACTTAACACCTTAATCTTTGTTGATACCTAAAATAATTAAGCGTTATGTTTTTGGATTATTTTAGTTACTCTAAGGTATTATTTTTCAATTTGTGTTGAAATCCTCCTGCAAGTTTATTGGAAGGATTACTTTGTAGCTAATGGATAATCTTAAGAAAAAAAATATTTAAAAAGAAAAAAAAATTAAAAACACAATTTTTTTTTTTTAATTTTCCATGTAAAAATATGTTTCACTAAAATAACGTAGGTTTCTAAATATGTAAGATTTCCATAGAATGTAGAATGCATATACAGTATCTAGTAAACAATCTTTAACAGAATTTTTGTAGCACTTATAATTCTCATTACTAATCACATTTAAGATTAATATAAAGTTTAAAAAACTAAATTTTAATGTTAACTAATAAATTGACTATGGACCAAATTATCTATAAAACCTTGTAGTCGTCATGCGGTGGCGAACTAATGGATAAATTTTAACGCGCGCAAATTTCCCATCAAAAATAGTGCACGGGACGGTTACATTCATTATCGGGTCTGAACAGGGAGAATTTCAAGACTCGCGAGTTGTATTATTGAAGAACTCAATGCATTTATAACTTTATACAAAAGACTGAACTTATCGTTGTTTACTACGATCCAACGAAATAAAAGCGATTACGAAGAGTCAACAACGTTTACGAGAATTTACAAGAGAAGTTGTCTCCTTTTGTTTACAAGAGTTTACAAGAGAAGCTATCCTTTCATTAACTTTGTTGTTTTCTCATTTTTTAAACAGATTAAAATATTAAAAAGAAACTTATCTTTTAGTTAAGAGGGTGTATATATTTAAATGAGCAGTTGTCTTCAGGGTAATTGTTAGGAAGGGAATCCTTTAAACTCTTTTAATTGATTAAGCTGGAATGAGTAATTCAATTCAAGTATCACAATTAAAACAATTAAATCTTTCGAAATCATTCAAAGATCAAACCTATGAAAATTTGAACCTCAGCTTATCATCATCTCACCGAATAAACTATAACCTTTCTATATTTTATCTTTTCTACTTCCTCTCAATTTTTTTTTTTATCTTTCTTAAAAATGGCTCTAATTTGATGCAAATTCACCGCATTTCTCTTTAATATTTCTTATATTTAACAAGATTACAAAAACTTTGCAGTTCTGATGCCCGGACAAATTAATAGATAAGATAAACAAGTTTCAGGATTCATTTAAAATCTCTCTTGGTATTCACGACTGTGTCATGGCTCAATTTTTTATTTAGCTTGACAAACTTATGATTTTTTCAGAAGAAGAAAAGGGGGATTTGCAATCTGCCATGGATAGAAAAGTAAAAAGTTTACAGCAGTTGGGCGCGTTTGGAATTGTTAAAGAAGCCTTCAAAATCAGTCACTTACAGGCTAAATTATTAAGGGCCATCACTCTCTTGTTAATTCTGCCATTTTATTTGTTGACAATGGCACATAGTTTGACGGCACCGTTTCTTCTCGCCAAGATGATTATTTCCAAGCAGATAACTGAGGAGCGGAGGCTGTCCATCCTGCAATTGACGGAGCTTTTAGTGCTGGAAATTGTGTACGCTGATTTCTTTTATGCGGCGTTGATGCCGTCCATGGCGGCAGCGGTGTACAGCGTGGCCAGCGTTTGCAGGGAAAATCTCAAACCCTCCTTCGCAGGCGTTCTGGGACTCCTTCCTCCAGTGTGGAAGCCCATGATGATAACTTGCCTGTGGTATTTTATCATTGATTTCCTGGTTTTTATGACTTCTGGCTTTGTTCTGTGTTTACTAGGAATGGGTTTCATAGAGTTGGATAGTTCGTATTCCATACTCTTTTACGTTGCTTTCATAGTTGTGTGCATCATATTGTTCCTCGTGAGCGTGTACGTGAGAATGGTGTGGCAGATGGCGATTGTGGTGTGTATTTTGGAGAAGGAATATTGTGGGTTGGAGGGCATGAAGAAGAGCCACCGTCTTATGCAGGGAAGGCGCAGTGCAGCGTGGGTACTCGCCATATCTTACTGGGGAATTTCTAGTATGTTAGGTTTTACAGCGGTGAAGGGAAATGTTTACGTGGTGGGATTAGGGCCAACGATAGCGTATGGAATAGCCTGCGTGTTGATGGCGTCTGTAGTTTCTTTGATGGGAATGTTAATGCAAAGCATTCTTTACTTTGTATGCAAATGTTACCACGGGGAAAGCATAGAGGAATAGCATTCCTCGCAGGGTTGCACTGTGAAATATCAGAGTGTTGAAAACAAGGACATGGACAGGTTAGCACGTTGAAAAAGAATAACTAGAACACGAGCCGGAAGAATTAGCATGCTGGTTAGTAATTGTCGTTCAGTTGACATGTAAAAAATATTACTATGTTTAGTTTCAGCATAAAATTGTGCTGACAGCTTCTAACAGAAATCCATATGACTTTGATTTGCATAAACCTGAAGTGAGCTCTCTATGAGATAGTTTGATTCAATAAGGTATATTTAAGACGAATTGCAATAGCTAAGATAAAAGATTGTCTTATAAAAGATAGTTTTATAGGGAAATAAAACTGTGATGGTAAAGTTCATATTAGTTTTGTGTATATTTCAATAAGAGTATTTTTTATTCATTTTTTAGTTTATTTTAAAATGAAAGTTTTGATATTTTGCTATTTTAGTAAGTGGTATAGTTATGTTTTTTTAAGATATCTATCATTTTCATTCTAAATTTTTCTATGCATTTATCATTTATCTCTTTTATCATATTTAAATATCTTTATATTTTATGTACAATTTATCAACTTTTCAATGTTCACACTTGTATACATTCATCTTATTTACTTGTTTATTACTCTCGTGCTTCAAATCACTAGTATGCACATGCCATCCACTGTGATATTGCATCTTCTCTATGTGAGGTCTAGTTAATAGTTGTTGGATCACGCTTAGATTTATAAACTCATTGCACCTTAATTTAAAATTACAAATTCAAATTTGATTTACTTCACACCTTGAACCTTTCCACTTCAGGTGGACTAAACATAAGTTTGGATACTATGTTGTTGTGTCCTTGTATTTAAAAGCACTCAATGTCTTAATTTTAATCATCTAAAAAAAGAAGAAAGTAAGTCAAATACCATTTGTGCCTGGACCCTGAAATTGGTGCACTAAAGTGAATTGAGTGTTGCATAATCATCCTAGGATTAGTTACATGAATGGAGGCTATTATTTTCAATATTGTTCATTTTCAATGAGTTTTAAAGGAACAATGTTCTTATGACTTGATATCTATTAATATTACATATCCCTATAGATAAGAAGAAACACAGAAGAGATAAAGTTACCTTGTGTTCACAACCAAGTTTGTAGTTGTATAGTCCTAGAGGATACAACTCAAAACCTAAGCCAATGTGATATCAAATTATGATGGCAAGTTATGACTCATGGCTAGATAGTGGACATTAATAGTCTTATTTCTTAGATACATGAACTTCATGACATTAGAAACTGCTCAACATAAGAGGGTGTTCCTAGGGGCCTTAAATAGAAAATTTAAAGGGAAGAACAAAACTACTTATTAAGTCCTAGCAAGCCATATCTTGTGTACATTAATACCTTTTATATTTGGCACTAAGTATGAAGTGTACAAGCTTACCATGAATATACCAAATACCTCTATTAAGAAAATAAAACTACAAATTACACATGTAGATTTTACTAAACATGTTTAGATCCATTTATTTTAGTCTAATTAACATTTCTTACCCCATGGGCTTCTTGGGAACTACACATATAATTTTCCTATTTCTTATTAGTTTTATTTTAGAAAGGATATAACATAAGTAATAAAATTAAGTTGTAAATTTGGTTGTAACCTACTCTAAACCCACAATTAAAAAATGAATCATGATATACCATTAAAATAAAAATATTAATCACTTGATTAATCTAGAATAGTTCATATATAGTAGGAAGCAATCAAACTTTAGATGGAGAAATGAGAACATTAATATGAACTAACAAGTGATCTATAACTACACAAATGTATATTCAAAGATGTAAGAGATAATCAAACAATAGATCCTACTTACACAATTCATATTTAAGCACCAATATTCCACTTTCATTAAGGAGAAGATCATTAAAAATCCCTGTAATATTTCACAATGTTATCAAATAACTAATCCTTAACAGAGACTCCTTGGTTTGGGTGGACTCTAATGATGGGATTTACTTTGTTATGTCTGGTTACAATATTCTTTCTTGTGCTTGGTATCCTCTATTTGATTGGATGGAGATTTGGGGAAGGAATTCTCTTCCCAAAGTTATTTTTTTCTAAATAGCTATATGCCATAAATTACTTCTCACTCTAGATAATTTGCAGAAGAAAGGTCTCCATCTTGGAAAATGTTGTTTCCTATGTGAGGAAGAAGTATAATCCATCCCCCACCTTTTATTGCACTGCATTTACTCTTGGCATGTTTGACAAATAATTCATTTTCTTTTCAATATCAACGAGGTTTGCAGAGGGATATTATAGGTATTCCAAATAGTAGGCACATGCTAGTTTCTCACCCCATGCTTGTCGTGGGAACTCTAGGAGTGCAATAATAGGATATTGAGAGACAAAAGAATACCCTTGGCTAGTGGTTGTTGTAGTGTCAAAAAAAGGGTCCTTTGACATTTCTGGCACTTGTTTTGGTTATTCTTATGGATTTTGGCTTAATGTTGACTTGATTTAGTGTTGTAATGTGGATAACACATTCACATTAGGTCTTGGGACCTTGTGAACTAAAAGGATTCAAATGGTACCTTAACTAAGTGTTGTAAAGTGTTGTTACATACTTTCACACCTTTCTAGGGTCTTGTTAAGAAAATACCTTCTTTTCATCATTTACCAAGCCTTAATTCAAAGTGTTGTAAAGTGTTGTAACACACTTTTACACTTTCCTAGGTTTTTCTTTAATAATTGGGCTTTCTTATGCTTTAATTGGCCCCATTTTGCATCCACAGGACTTATTTATGTGTGTTTTTTAGAATAACATAACAAATAACATTTAAAATGTCAAAATATTGAAACCCACCTATGTCATAGAAAAAAGGACCCTTTTCTTGACATGAGATTAATTGGACTTTATGAGGTCTTAATCTATTGTTGTGAGGCATTTTATGCATCCACACTAGGTCTTGGACCCTCGCAAATCAAATAACATGCTTCTAACAATGTCTTGTAAAGGTGTTGTAAAGTCTTGTAAAGGACTTTCATGCTTTTCTAAACTTAATTAACCTACTTCTCCCTAATTTAGCATTATCAAATGTGTTTAATAACATTATTACATCAATATAGAAGGTTTTTAACTTAAATTTAACTCTAAACTAGTGTTGTAGTGTGATTTACACATTCACATTGGTTTTTGTGCCCTTCTAGGCTATGTGGACCTAATTTTAGTGTTGTAAAGTGTATTTAATCACACTTTCACATTGATTTATGTGTCTGAAGCCCTATTTAACATTTACATCATCACTAATAGGCTTTAATTAACCCATATTGTGCATCTCGAGGCTTTAATTGATTAAATACCTAACAAGATGGAATTTTAGACCTTATTTCCTAATTCGTTGGCATCTTCAGTGTTAGAATGGTCCCTGTGGGACCCATTCGCTATGCATAGAGAATTAGTCCCATCCAGGTGGGATCCATTCACCATGTGTGGCGAATGAGTCCTATCTGGCCCCATTTTGACATTTGAGTTGGAAATAAAGTAAAATTTAAATTAATTTTACTTCATGTGGGCCTGTGATGAGGTATAGTCAGGATACTAAGGCACAATTGTCTATAAATAAGTGTTTTTATCCTTATTTTACATCTAACAATTCATATCTTTCAATCTAACAACTCATTCTTACATCTCTCATCATTAATTCATCTTCTATCTTGTCGTCCAAGTCAAGCAAGCTAGGGTTTCTCCATTAGAAGTCTTCAAGTTAGCTTTCTAAAGCATTCAAGGGTTGAATCTTCATGTTATGTTGAAAAATTTCAAGATCAAATCATCATGACAATGTAATCATCTCCATTTTTGCATGTTTCATTACTTTATTTCATCACTTTGGTTTAATTACCTAAAAGAGGTTTGACCAAGGCAAACCCCCATGCCCTAACCTTCAACATATATCTCTTTTGTCTTGTTTGTTTGCATATTTAAGGCTCTTGGAGGATTAGGAATCATTGAATATTGCATTTCAAAGTCATTCAAGTCATCCCTTCATCATTCAAGTCAAAGAATCAACAAAAAGTCATTTTCAGACCCAAAATCGACAGTTTCAAAAGTGGACACCTATAGAGAGCATAAGTGTAGAACTAGCTCCATAAAATCAACTCCTGATTTTGAAGATTCCTGTAGGTGGACTAATTATTCACCCATGGTGAATGAGTCCCATCTGTAGGACTGGAAAGTGGTTTTGTTAGAATTTAGATCCCGACAGTCAAAAAAAGGTTTCCAGAAGTTTTTTCCTAAAGCGGGACTAATTTTCCATGCATGGTGAATCAGTCCCAGTTGCCATTAACATAGGTTTTTGAGACATTCTAGAATATTCTAGTGACATCAATCTACTTCCAGGTGCACTTTTTGCAGTTTCATCAGTTTTTGTTTCCATTTAATTAAGTTATGAGTTCATACTTGCAATCAACACTGTTTTTTCCAACATCTTGCATTAGAGTAGTTTGCATTCATTCATTTGCATTTGTAAGTATTCCAAAAAAATCCACACACACTTCACATTCATTTCCTATTCACCCTCATACTAATCTTTAATGAAACACTAGTGCATTTTGGCCTCACTACCATTCTCTCTCCTTCTAGGTGAAAAACAATAGCATGAGCTAAGAAAGAAAGTGGGTGCCAAAATCCTTCGTTTCAGCACCTTAAATTCCTAAGGTGGGATTCATTCGTCTAGGGTGGCGAATGAGTCCCCTTAAACTCAAAATTCAAATTTAGTTCAAAATTTTGGTTTTTTTTTATTGTCCAAGATCCAAGGTCAGCCTATAGTGTTCTAATTTTGAGAATTATTGCATAATTAAGTGTAAATACAAGGTTATTTCTCTCATTTCATCCTAGCTACCTAATCAAGAAATCAAGTATTCATGCATATAGCTCATAAAAGCATTTGATAATTCATAAGAGAATTCAAAGTATTTGAAGGGAAGATTATCAAGCATTCAATAGCATTCTTCAATTGTCTTTTATCATGTCAAAGATTGCTTGCATCATGTTGTTTTAGAGCTAACAATTAGGGTGTAGGATTTTTGTTTCAAGCAAGCATTGCATCAACATTAAGCAAGATATCAATTCTACATCCATTGGAGAAATCACTTACATGTTTGCAACATTCTATCACAAGGGTTTTGTGAGTTGAAACATCATTATTTGTTCATTGATAATTCTCTATTCTATTTCATTCCATTTCAAGGGTTTAATTACTAGCAAGGGGTTTTGACCAATGAAAAACCCTATTCACTAACCCCCACAAAATTTTTCCCTCTCTTTGCATGTGATTTGTAGATCTAGTTTGCAGATTTGTCAAGGAGCAAGATTGGAAAAGTGGTCATCAAGTTGTCAAAGCAATTCAAAGTTGTCAAGTTGGTCCTCAACCCTTGGAGAAGCTTGGAGAAGGTCTTTAGGCTAAATTTTGTAGTTTCATATCCAAAAACCAATCGGGAAGAGTAAAGCAAACCAAGAGCTACAAAATCCAAATTTGAATTTCCAGAAATTCAAAAGTGGACTGATTCACCACTATTGGTGAATTAGTCCCACTGTACAACCTTGAATAGGATTTTTGCAGATTTGAGTACCCATTTGGTTGAAACTTGCTCCTACACATTTTCCAGAAAACTAGAATGATTCACCCAACTTGGCGTATGAGTCCCAGTCAACTTCAACATCAGAATTTTTAGTGATCCAAACCTCCATTCTATCTTCTTCAGTTTCCCAGGTGCACACTTCCAGTTTCACATCTTTATGTTACATTTTACTTGCATTCATAGGCAATTTAGCATTACTTTTCATATCACACTATTTTCAAACATTTTGTATTTTCCAAGTTTACACTTGGTGGTGAACCCTCATTAGCTTTTATGATTTCCCTAGAACCCTTCATTTGTTAGATTTCAATTTCCTTTGCATTAAAATCTTAAGGGTTTGTTCTTGAGTGAATAGTGTGGAGTTTTGTCCACTTTCCTTTTAGGTTGAAAAAACCTAGAAGAAAAAGTAAGAGCACAAAATACTTATACATTTCCATTATTCTTTTGTATTTTTCCTTTTTCTAGGTTCTTTGTGCAACCTTCTTACTTCATACGATGCATTTTCCATTTTTTGGATGAGATTGGGTGTAATGTCCTTCATGAGCATGATCTCTCTTAGCATAATACATTCCTCTTAGTGTCTTGATGTGATGCACTACATCCCCTAAGTTGCAAATTTCCTATTTTTTGATTGGTCCTCTCTTGGAGACATTAGGCATAGTGTTCTCTAAGTTAAAGACCTTGCATGAACTAAGCAAGACTCTCTTGAACATTTTTTGCATGTTTCATTTTGCATTTTTTATATGTCCACCTTGCATAACACAACTTGCATGCTTATGGAGCCATCGTGTTTGTTCATGAGCTCCAAGCATAAGAAGTTGTGCTTGTCCCATGAAGCTCGAAAGACCATTTTCTTTGTGTGGCACCTTATTTATGTTATCAAGAGGTATAACTTTGGTATGGTTGAGTAGGAAGCCCAATGAGAGGCATGAATTTCTCAATAGCCACATGCATGTGTGTGAGTGCATACCAGCCATGAGTGTATGTTTCTCACCTTTTAGGACTTCTCACCCAACAAATAGCCAAAATTTTCATTGCCTTAGAGTGAGTGCATTTTTCCAAACAAACAACCTAGATCTGATGCACATCGTGATGGAGAAATGATAAAAGCTTGATTTGATCCTTTTCTTTCTTTTCATATTTGGTAGAGTATGATTGGCCTTGTTGATGCTCTTTATATCATTTTTATGCGTGTTCCTTTGTGTTATGTTTGGTTTTCCATGGGATCTTGATCTTGGGAGCTTGATCACCCCTCTTGATTATTTTTGTCTCATCTTGCTAGCATTGGTTCATTGGAACCCCTCTTGGTCCATGTTTGTCTACTTTAGTGTGAGTTTAAAGTAGGTTCATCCTCTCACTAAAGTTGGGTCTAAATGCAGTGTCAAAAAAAGGTTCCTTTGACATTTTTTGCACTCATTTGGGTCCTTTTTATGGATTTTGGCTTAATGTTTCTTTGATTTAGTGTTGTAATGTGGATAACACATTCACATTGTGTCTTGGGACCTTGTGAACTAAAAGGATTCAAATGGCACCTTACCTAAGTGTTGTAAAGTGTTGTAAAATACTTTCACATTTTTCTAGCATCTTGTTAAGAAAATAACTTATTTTCTTCATTTACCAAGCTTTATTTCAAAGTGTTGTAAAGTGTTGTAACACACTTTCACACTTTCCTAGGTTTTTCATTAATAATTGGGCTTTCTTATGATTTAATTGGCCCCATTTTGCATCCACAAGCCTTATTTATGTGTATTTTTGAGAATAATCTTGACAAATATCATTTAAAATATCAAAATCCTGAAACCCACCTTAAATTCCTAAGGTGGGGCTCACACTACAGCAAATCCCTATGATTTGCTCCATTTTTTGCTTCCACCCACTGTGTTAATGTATTTTTTGGCAATTTTTTGAAAACGTTGGCGCTATTTATCAAGATGGCACATTTTTTGGTGTTTATTGTGGTGATCAGTCCAAGTCAGCCCTAATTTAGGCGCTAATTAGCGCATAACGTAATGTCATCTTTAGCACCAATATTAGCTTCGAGTGTAGCACTACTTTTAGCTCTGACTTTAGCTTCGAGTTTAGCTTTGGGTTTAGCACCGGTTTAGACATACCTATGTCAAAGATACTTATTTATATGTCTCATTGATGATGTAAAAAAAATAAATGTGAACAAGATACAGGCATATCGGGGAGAGAATCATTTATGTCACATCGACAAGGTATATCTACAAGTGCTCGGTGAAAGGAAACTCTTGGATATAATGAAGTAATGTTGATGAGACAATGAGATATTGATAAGAAAAATAAGATTGTTTCATTGACACTCTTCAAGTAATGATCAAAACCATACACTGCTATACCACTGGGATGGTGAGCAACATATGCGGTAGAGCAGTATACACCGCAACCCCACAACAAGAAGCCTTGAGTAAGGTGTTAGTGTGGTAAACAACAGAAGGGAAGGGGAAAAAACCACTATACCACAATAATAATCACAAGTTTCCTTGACATGGTAGAGTTACACTGATATATAAAGAAATACTGCCTAAGAAAAATATCGATGAGATAGTGGCATATCGATAAGAGATATTAACTTGTCTCATCGACACCGACAACCAACATTAGAGGAACATAAGATCTAATGTCGATGAGACATTGAGATATCGATAAGACAAATAAAATTGTCTCATCGACACTCTTCAAGTAATGATCAGAAGCATACACCGCTATACCACCGGGAAGGTGACCAACATATGCGGTAGAGCAATATGCACCGCAAGCCCACAGCAAGAAGCCTTGAGCAAGGCAGTAGTGTGGTAAATGTGGCATCATTACAATTTATAGAAAATCACATTAGTTGCCAAAATTAAATACTATTTAATTATTAAGTGTTTCCAAAACTAATATGACCGAATATCGCGCCATGCAAAGATAAGTGATTTTTCCCAATATTACACTTGATTGCAGTGCACCAGCATGGAAGGCTCACTAAGGATATGAGAAAAAGTCCTACAAGTGTGAAATAATCGGGTAAGTGCACGAAAACTCTCTAAAAGAGCTCTATTAATATAAAAAATCTTTCAATGTTTTGTCATTTGAAGCCATACTAGAGAAAATTGAAACATGCCTCCTAAAAGAAAACAATCAGAAGTAAAAGAAATTCATCCTAAAATTAAAGATGAAGAAACTAAAGTAAGGAAGAGACCACTCCATCAGTCCATCTTAGATATACTTCAAGGGTGTACTAAAGAGGGTAATAAGAAGTTTCTCGTGGACACTGCACAAAGTTGTAGGGATTCCCTCATTTCCAAATATGGATGGGACATATTTTGGTATTTTTACAGTAAGAGAAATGAGAAGATTCCAGTGTCAAACACTTGGATGTTGTATATAGCAAGGTTGATTCTCCCAAATGTGTTTGTGCATGCATAATTTATCAGACTACTAGCCAAACACCATCACTCAGCTACCAAAATAGTAAGGTTTTGAAATGGCACAATATTGTTTGAAGTAACCAGAAAAGCCATCATTGAGTGCTTTGGCTTAAACAAGCAAGCTCTGACCAAGATAAACCTGTAGAAAAATGAGGAGGATTATGCTAGGTTAAAAAAAGCTTATAGAAGTAATGAGGTACCCCTATATATGCAAACATGCATTGGTAACAGAACATTCCCCATCTCTACTACCACTACTGAACCATTTAATGTGACAAATTTTTAGTATTACATTGTGAATACATATGTAGCTCTTTTCCAAGTGTTGGGGATAGATGCTCAAGATAAAATTCCAATAGGCCTAATGATGATGGCCATGAGAATTCAAAATCCTAAAACTAATATTGAATATGACTTTGCTTTATACCTTGAGAAGGTGTTAGATGATGAATTCTCCCAAGTTATAGAGGATAGAGCACCGATTACATTCAGACACTATTCCCTACTGTGTCATCTGATATTGTACCAGAATAGGGACCAATGGACTAAAAGAATGGACTTGACTATAGTAGATGAGCAAGGGAATCCCACACCTATCCAAAAATGGTGCTATATTTGGGGCAGTCGATGCAAGAGGGTATGTGCAGGATCATCATGGAAAAACCAGGACCTTAAGTGGCAAAAAAATTAGAAAAATTAGAGTTAGGCAACTTGACATAAAAAATTGAATAAGTTATCTATATTATTTCAAAAATATGTAAGAATAGAATTTGTAGAAAATTGAATGTAGTTTCTAAACTACTAGGTTTTTAAATCTATTTGGTGAAATTTTGAAATTTCAATGTAGTAGAACTTAAATTTCAGGGAAAAAAATAAGTAGGTGTCTATCTGACCACCCTAACCACAATAAAATGAAAATATTTTTTTATAATATTTTAGATATAAGTAGAGGACTCATGTCCGATGTGATGCATACTTTTTTCTAATTGTTTTCTAAGTAAATAATTAATTATGATTTTTTATTACAAATTTTAAACAATATAGAAAACTTGTATGTCTAACCAACTTAACTTGGTCAAAACTTCATGAAATTATTTTTTTCTTTTTTTAATCCTATAGTATGTGAAGGATAGAATTTGATGCATGTTTTGGATTCAAAAAATGTGATACCATTTGAAAGCTATAGATTTTTTTCAAATCAGTATATCAATCAAGACTTTAGTCATAATTTAAATAGAAAATGAATAATAATAACTTATTAAATTCAAAGTAAAGCATCATTTATATTGGTGGAAAGCTGAGAATCTCCTTTAAAAACCCTTTTTGTTTCATCAATTTTGGTTAAAAAAAAGTCATCAACTACATACCCATCATATTGCAACTTTTTGGCTCATCATGATCGTGCACATACCCGAGAATTCAAGCTTTGTTGTATTCTATGAAGACTTTGTATACAGAATCCTTCAAGTTCTTGGGTATGCAATACCAATATTTTTAACTAAAATGTTGCAACTAGTGAGACCTTTGGCTTTAAGACCAAAGCAGGGTCATACACACAATTTTGGAGATTGGTTCTTCCTCCCAGAAGTTACAATAGGGTATGTGCGGGATCATGATGGGCTAAAAAGTGGCAATATGATGGGTATATGGTTGATGACATTTTTTTTACCCAAAATTGATGAAACGAAAAGGGTTTTTAAAGGAGATTCTTAGCTTTCCACCAATATAAATTATGCTTTACTTTGAATTAAACAAGTAATTATTATTCATTTTCTATTCGAAATACGACTAAAGTCCTGATTGATAGGTTGATTGAAAAACATCAATAGCCTTCAAATGATATAACATTTTTTGAATCCAAAACATGCATCGCATTCTATGCTTTGCATACTATAGGATTAAAAAAGGAAAAATTGAATTTCATGAAGTATTGACTAAGTTAAGGTGGTCAGACATATGAGTTTCTATTTTTTTTAAGAGTTGTAATAAAAAATGCATAATTAGTTATTTGTAACTTGGGAAAAAAATACAAAAAATATGCATCACATTGGGACATGAGTCCTCTACTAATATCTAAAATATTATAAGAGAATATTATCATTTTATTGTGGTTAAGGTGGTCAGACAGACACCTACTTTTTTTTTCTATGAAATTTTAGTACTGTTGCATTGAAATTTCAAATTCTCACCAATTTTTTTTTAAACAAACCTAGTTGTTTAGAAACTACATTCAATTTGCTACAAATTATATTCTTACATATTTTTGAAATAATATAGACAACTTATTCAAATTTTTATGTCAAGTTGCCTAACTCTGATTTTTCTAAACTTTTTGCCACTTAAGGGCCTATTTTTTCTATGATGATCCTGCACATACCTAATAGTAAGAGTTTATGGATGCCCTGTTGCTCCACACATACTACCAAAATTTGTGCCCCTCAGATTAGCATTTCTTGAATTTATGTGGCAAATGATGTGGATGGAGAAATATGTAATGCACAAGCAGAAGAAAGGCACTTTCCTACCAAACCAAACCAAGTGTGAAGATTGGATTGTAGGCTCAGATACACTAGAAGAGTTACAGTATTATTTGAAGACAAGATATGCATTGAAATCTAGAAAAGAAAGAGCCTTTGACCCTAAAAATCATATGAAAAAAATAAGGCACAATCTTCTTACCAAAATGACAGTGCCACACCAAGTGGATTTTGAAGAAGATGTCATACAGAATTGCATTACTTATAATGATGTGCTTAGTAGAAGGGAAAAATGGGAATATATGAAGAAGGTTGAAGAAAGGACGAAGTGAAGGTCCAAGGATTTCCTAGGATACTTTGTTGAGTAAAAGTACCACATCAAGAGGATATAATTGATAATTGGTAGATTTGAAGACTTGTACAGAAAGAAGCAAGTATATCTCGAAGAACATCATAGTGGTGCAACTGTAGAGCATACCCCAGGTGAAACCTTTGAGCCTCCCATGGAGTAGTTACCTCCCAAAAGATAGAAGATAGGAAGCATTGAACAGTTAGTACCCTATGAGGATACTAAAGAGGTGGGTGATACTGAGGAAGTGGCTACAATACTGCAGTCACTGAAAGGTGATATTGAAGTTGATTAACCCATCCTTGAGACCAATGCCCATAAACATGAGGAAAGAATGGGTGGTAGAAAAAACAAGTACAAAGGTACATGAAGATGAAAGGGAAATTACAGCCAAGAGATTCATAGAAGATGATGAATTCATTAAGACTCCTAATTTTAAGGATTTCTGGATGAAGATAAAGATAAAATATTTTCAAGAGAGGATAGAATCAATTAAAGCAAGAATTGAAGAATTAGAGAAAAATGAAATGGTAGCACAAACTTTCTAGGAATTAAGAGTTGACAACATTGAAATTAGCCCCCAGAAGGCTAGAGAAATGGTCTTGAAGAGCAATATGCTCATTTTCCCTGGCTTGGATTTAAAGAAAATGTTTCTACTTGATCAAGTGCGGGCTCAGCAAGATCCAATGCTAGTTGCAAAATTTGACTTTGATGAAGGTGTGAGTGGAACTGGGTATAACCCAAAGATTGAAACCCTGGCCTTATGGATCAAATAGAAAAATACACAAAAGCCAAAATTATGTGATGTAATTCAAGGGATGAAAGGAACAGTGATGGTAAGGACAATACAAGATACCACCCCTTTGGAGGCAGCCATAATGACCATGCATTCAACCATGTTAACTCGAGCAACTATTAAGGGATTAGAAGACAGATTGAAGGAGTATGAAAAGGAACAAAGGTTCCTAAATGATGAAGTTAATAAACTATTCATGGAGAATGTCAAATTGAAAGAACAATTAAGAGGAGCAGGACCCTCACAAAGCAAGGAGATGGTGTTATACAGGCGTCCTATTGCTCCAATGGATATTGTGAAGAACATTTCTATAGAATAGGTAAAAAATATAGAGAAGAAAGTGGATGATGTAAAGAAGGCAAACAATCAAACCCAAGATGAAGTGGAAAGACAAATTTGTGAAGTTATGGATAAACTGGAGAATGTGGATGATAGTTATACAACAATTTAATAGGAAATAGATCAAATAAAGACACACATGCTTGTATTGGATCCTTTGTTCAAAAGGTGGTAGCCTATTCACCACACTTTGGCTAAGTTATGCAAAGTTCTACAAAGAAGTCCTGATGCACCCACAACATTAAATCCAAGTGAACCAATTGTGAAGATGATTATTACAAGGGTTTGATAAAAATATTGTAACATGAATGGATTTATTCCATACCTGAAATTGTGAGAGATGGTGATCAGTTGGAGGACTTGCATAAGTGGAAGACAAAATTCAGTTAGGTTGTTCATAAGTGCATAACTCATATACAGGAGGATGATTATACCAATCTTCCATGGCTAAATCAAATCATGGATGGGTTGATTGTTCTTGATGCGGGATACCTAAATTTTGTCAATGATACAAAGGCATTACTAGATAGTCGATAGAAAACTCATCTTGCAAACATGCAAAAGATCCAAGAATATAAGTGGCCATCAAATTTTACGCTGTATCAGTGGGAGGAAAAGTATTTGGTTTTAGAAGAATAGGACATTAAGGCGAGAGCATTTGGATGTTCATCATGGAGAGGAAGACTTTTCCAGATCAATGATCATGGGTCTTCTATGTTGAATAATGGAACCATATGTCAAAATGTCTCAAGTCTTGTTATTTCCTTAATTATGCTAATTAAATAGTTGTTAGTAAAAGAAGTAGTTATGAAAGGTCATTTCCTTTTGTAAAAGGTTTGTAGCTTGTTGCTTCCCATATAAATATGAAACTAAGGCCTAGTTTTAAATTATCATCATCATATATCATTTCCATTTTGAAGACTTATGTTATTAATATATATCAATTGAAGCAATATAATGGAGAACATCTTATTATCATAGATTCTCCATGATTGTGTTATTATTATGTATTTTTCTTATGTTTTCTATACTTATTTCTTCTTATATTTGAATGAATATCAGTTATTGAGCCTCAATACTATGCTTATATGAATGAATATGCTGATACAATAAAGCATTTATTGTGGATGTTGGTAGAGCTGCTAAATTTTTTGAAAATTTGAGCTTATTTTTCCTTGTTACATGTTCAACATAAAAATTGAAACTATTTAAAAATAATAAAGTTAACAAAGTTTCTTATTTAAATAATTGTGAGTTATGTGCATTAATATTTTATTAACTTTTGTGTCTTCACGAGCATATGTTGATACAAAATGAATGGAAGAATCATCCAAGTAATCCTTATTTTTTCTGCCAACAATTCATACCAAATATTGAACAATTTAAGGATATTGCAATAGGTATTAACTAGCGCTTGCACCCCAACAAGGTGCAATGGTTACGCCAATAGGAGGGTATACTATGGTAGTGTATTCGGAGGGCAGGGAGGGGTAAATCATGTGGAGAAAGTGCGATGCAAGTAGAGTTGAATATGAACACGTCGTTTGAAGATGCATGATATGCCAAGTGGATGAACAACACAATATATTATGTTAAATGGTAGAAGGGATGCAACATTAAGGCTCAAATGGACCAAGTACAGTTGTTGGTAGTTCATGATATAAAAAATTTGTGTTATGAAAAGTCAAAATACTGATGAACAATTTTGTACTAAATTTTTTTTGAACAATATACAATATAATTGTTGGTGGTTGATGGTGAGGGGCTATGATATATGCCATTTGTCTTCAAGGCCTATAGAGCAAAATAAATGGAATGGTTAGGTGTGAACATTATCTGTTGACGTGTACAATGATTGCTACGTGTTCAATTTATCATAATACTATTAATGGGAACTTTTTTTTTGCCAATAAAATAACAAAATTACCCAAATAACATGAACATGTTGAAGCCAATTATGACGTTGATGCCTTTGAGTGGAATGTATGCTTGAGGCTTGATCTCTTGTTCTTGTAGATGATTTTTCATGGGCTATAGCAGATGTCTGCAAAAGGGAAATTTGTAAAAGAGGAATTGATGATCCAACAATAAATAGGAGAGATGCGAGGGAGAAAAGGATAAGAGTTGTGTACCTTCATTTCTTAGAGAAAGTTGTTGTAATCGAGATTTCTCTTCTTTTCTCATAATTGTGTATGGGTGGTTATGCATTTTTTAGTATCTCTCAAAGGAGAACATTGGCTAAATACGAAGGCTGGTCAATGATTTCACTCTGGATATAGCTGTAAATGTTAGTCCTTTCCATTCTATTTTTCCAATGCCGATAGTTGCTCTGGCTAGTGTCAGGCCCTGGGATTTGTGTATGGTAATAACCCATGCCATTGTGAGCAGAATTTTCCTACGGCTGCCCAAGGATATAGGTATTATCAGTATACTTTTGGGGTCATTTTCATTCCATGGTGGCCCACTATAATTATTGATCCTTGCCACAACATAAATTGGAACATCTGGTGGTGGTCTGGAACTAGGGCTATAAACTATCTCAATAACTTCACCTAGATCTCCATTTACAAGTCCTTCTTGTGTCCATATGTTGGTTGTCAGCATGATGTGTTGCCCTCTACAAAGCAATACCTGCTTTTCAAGTTGTTCATCAGTAGTTGCATTATCTGCATTGGTCCTGGTGCTAGTTGCAGTACTTATTGCAATTCGACGGTTTAACAATTTTAACATTCTTCTATTGTGAAGTCTAACTAAATCATTGGTTGCAAACAAGTGCATTGAATTGTCAAACATTTCTTTTTTGCTGTAGGTGAGATGCTTGTCTGTGCATGTCATTAAAAGTTCCCAATCCTCCTGTGATGCTTCTGCATTATGTATGTTTTGCAATAGTTTCCAGAATTGTCTTTGTTTTGGAGTCTCACCTTGTTGACGAAACATTGTTTCTAAGGTGACAATGGTCGTGAATTGGCTCCATAGTGTTTTTTCATTTGAGTGTGATGTGTAAATAGGCTTGTCCATTACAGGCGGGAGCTATGCAAGGTCACCAATTAGGATTATTGACACCCCACCCAAATGAAGATGTTGTCGATGTGGGAAGGCCTCACATAGCCTCGCATCTATCTTCAGTAGCAACTTTGGTCCTATGAAGCCCATCTCATCAATCAACATATATATTATGTGTTTCATCTCTTCCTGAAATATTATTAATGCTTGTCCTTGCAGTGGGTGCATTTCTTTGATAGGAATTCAAAGCATTGAGTGTATAGTCGATGCATGTATATTAAATGCAACAACCCCTATAGGAGCCAATGTGAGTAGTTGGCTTCGTTGGTGCGGATTGTAACTATCGAGTGCTTTTCTTATGCAAGCAATCAAGTAGGATTTTCCTGTACCTGCTGTCCCTTGAACAATCGTGTTCAATGGTTTATTTGAGTGATGTTTTCTATGGTTGATAATATGTGTGAGTGCCAATTTTTTTTTGGATGACAATGTGTAGTCTAGGACATCATACTTACCTATAGCATGCCTTTCATGGCTACATGCTTTTTCCATGTTTATAAATTGTGTGGCAATTTCATGAAGCTCTTGGGGCACTGCAAGTTGTTCCCATATGTAGTTGCTATCAAACTCGTGCCTACCAATAAAATCAAGCTCATATAGGTTGTCATTGCTTGAGGGGCCCATTTGCAAAAATAATTCCCATTCATTCATTTCTATTATGTCCCTTTTGTCCATCTCAATTTCGTTGTCTGATTCTACATCCTCGATGTTTTTGTCTGAGGGAATAGTATGAGGGACATGCCATACATCATATTTGGATGCATTCATTTGCTCCCAATTTGCAATTATTGTATCCTTAGTAATCCCTATGTCGATTTCCAAGGTTCGGAAGTGCTTGTACAATAGTAGCTCGCTCCAATAGAATGTTTCAAATTGGTCTGAGCCCTCATCTCAGATGGTGTAGAACTTTGGGAAAACATTGACAATCACTTTCACCTTTCTTTCTTTCCACTTGCATCCCTTGTGACTCATAGAGTACTAGAAAGATCATGCAAATTCAAGTAGAGTTGTTGTCTCCAATTTTGGAGGTCAATTAATGTAGGAATGAAGGTAGCTAGGTTGCAGGTGGCTTTCATCTGGTCCTCTTGTTATTCAATGGAACATTTTCCATCCAACATTCAAAGATGTAAAAGGTCGATTACAAACAATAAGCGGCAATTTCTGAAGCATATGGCATGTTTCTTGTGCTCCAATATCATGCTCTGCCACAATTTCTGCCATGAATTTTTTGTATGCTGCGAGGGCTGGGACATCTATTATTTGGGTTGCAGATATTCTTGCTAGCATATCAGTACAAGTCTCAGATGCTCTCTGTGCTTTTGATGCATATTTGGCAATGTATTTTAGAACAACTGCCCGCAAGATGACAAGCTGAGAATCTATGTTGGCTCTCCATATTGAAATCATTTATGGATTGTGTGTGTTTAGCCTATCACCATTTTGTGCAGGTTCATATTGTTTTTTCCCACTGTTGTCGCGTGATAAGGTAGGTATAATTTTCTCTTTCCATGGAGCTTTGTATCGACACTCTATATTTTTCCCCTTCTTTCGCAAGCATGTCCCCTCTCTTCATTTTGTGTTCCTCTAGACATGATTGATCATCTCTTCATAGTCATGAGAGGGGTTTGTAGCAAATATTCTTGTTGTGTCTAGTAAGCATGGATCATCTAGCAGAGATCGGAAAATTGGGTTGTTTCTTGCTGATACAACACAAGGATTCCAAGCACTAACATATTTGTCAAAGAATGTTCTTGCCTGTTCAACTGCTACACTGTCATCCCAATAAAGTTTATCCATGTCTTGTGCATCATGGAGCCAAAGGAATCCATGTACATGTGTAGTGCCATGATGCTTCCACTCATACCTGTACTAGTAATCTTTTGCACTGAGGAGTTTCTCAATGACCTCTTTGCAAAACACTATGAATCATTGATGCAAGTATAATGATGTGGTGTGGGGATTATTGATTACATTTTCTAAGCATTGTTTATTTGTTTGCATTCCTACTGCTACGTCATCTGAGATCAAGCATTGTAGGTCTGGCCACTTTGTGTTAGCTGCACTTAATGTGAAGAATAGAGCAGGAGACCCTATTTGGTTGATCATATTTTTTAGTTCAACATGACACTTGTTCCAATATGGTCTTGTGCCGCGCATTGAAGATCCAAAGTGCATGAGCTCTTGAGCTAATTGTGTGTCAGGTAAGTTTTTCAAGTGTGCTCAGAGATCCTCAATAGTGGTTGGCATGTTTTCTTAATGAAAATTGCGGCAAGCCCCTGGCTACGATGCTGCATCATAAGATTAAGCATGAAATATTGAAACCTTGGATGCCTTCCAAATATTTGGTCATAAAATCTCATCAAGTGGAGTGCATACTCATGCATGTGCACTTCCCTAATTCGTGGTTTCATTTGTAGTGCAACTCCATTTGGAAAGAGTGTCAGAAATTCCATATCAAGCAACCCCTCAGTATTGTATTCATTTATTGGTGATGATTTTATTTCAGGCTAGTCGATAATGTTGTTTGTGTTGTTCTCAAGGTCCAATGTTTTCTTAATAATTTATAATTCACGGAATCTGTTTGGAAGTCTAGACATAAATGATGATGTGTTTACTGTGCTACTTTCAATATCGTCCCCATCATAGTCAATTTCATTATTTGGAACCACCATGTCTTCGTTTGTTTCAAGGGTGTGTAGCATATTCGATATGTTTGTTTTTGCTTCAGGAAATTTCTCTAAGTGCTCAAAACTTATTGCAACATCATGATAGTATGGGTCATATTTGACTTTGTATTGCAATGCATCTCTGATATGACTTCTACTTACATAAAAATTGTAATAATGACCTTCTGTATGTAGTCTCAAACTATGAGAACGTCCAACTCTTGTATTCTTCATGGAAGAACTTTTTAAATTTATGTGATATCTTGTGGGAAGCTAATCATGTGGCCACTATAGTTATATTATCCTCCAAGAGCGTGGGTTACTTGTAGTACTGGGCTAACTCTAGCAATGAGCATTTCCTCCACTTGGGTGAGTCTTTTCAAAATAAACGGTTGCTCTCCTGGGTCCATGTTGTTGAGTGCAAAGAACCAATGGATGCCTCTCTCAGTGAAACATCTTTTACAAGTTGCATTAGTATCTGATGAATGGAGAAGCATGCCTGGGTAACATTCCTTGCATACAATGCATGTTTTTCGGTTGGACAATGCATCTATTCTTTGCCAAAAAAAAATCATTGTCATCATCAAGTTATCATTGTTGTTGCATGTTGTTTTGTGTTCTTTGTATTGTTGTGTTTGCTACGTTGATATAGGCATGTTTGTTTGTGTAAAGATCTATTGCACTTTTCTGCATTTATTTCCTCTCTATGATGAACATAGTAACCTCGACTTTTGTTACAATCTCATAGTCTTTTGGCTTCTCTTTGTTGGGGACTATTTTGACTTTGATGCGATCTTTTTTATCGCCTTCGAGTAGCTATCTCTTCTCTATGGTGAGCATAGTAAGCTTGATTTCTTTCTCAGTTTTGTTGTCTTCTTACCTCTTTCTGATATGGGTCACCTACACTATTCCCTATTGAGGATTCTGCCATATGTGGGTCTAGACATGTTAGGATAGATTAGGAATAAGAGCATAGAAAACCTAGATGAAACCAGAATGCTTACATAGCTAGAGTGTAGATGAAAATGTAAAGCTATTCCTCACTGGTTCACAAATGCATGTTGCAGTATGAGAAGGAACAAAATTTGATGGTAGAAGACAAAGATACATATGTAAGCTTCTAAAAAAACATGTACATTTTGTTAAATAAAGAAAAATAATATTTTTCATATTTCTATGCATCTAAAGGTATTAACATGATATTTTTTCACATAAAAAAGACATCGACATAGTTCTTTACAACATGAGGTTTTTTGCCATGCATACCATCCATAGTCATACTACACTTGTAAAGAGAACATGGCAACTATATTAGGCTATGTAGTATGGCTAGGGCGATCCTATGAGTTGCACAACCAGCTTTGGTACAACATCGAGTTCAATGGAGGGAGAAGCCTTTACGTTGCACATTTCCTAGATATTTTTGACCAAAAAACTACTCTCTTCAATGTAATCTAGTTGTTCGACCTTGGCAATGGTTGCTTTCAAGTGTTGCTCTCCATTGTACATTACAAAGTTACAACACAACATGAATACGTACTACTTGTTCAACACACTCCTAATCACCTCCACATTTCTATCAGCAGCTTGATCAAATTGCAGATTGTATAGTTTGTCTACAGGAATGCCCATGAGTTTTGTTGACCCTTCATCGAAAGCGATCTCCCATATTATATTTGTGTGGTCTTGCAACTTGACTTGAATTATATACCTATAGTCATAGTTGGTAAGTATTACATTACACTTTGCACAAAACCACTTTCCAGCATCTGTCTATGATAGTCTTTTCTTGCAAGGCTTGTTACTTGAGCGGGAAGTGCATGCTGGATAGAAAAATGAGTCAGTTTTTATGAATAGTGTTGTTGCCACCAACATGCATTGTAGAGATTGTGTTGTATTTCGAGCCTCTTCATGAATGGCATTGATCATCATTCTTCTAGTAGGTGAGGGCATGCGAAAGGAGGTAGTAGACGAAGCCTGAATGCTAGTGTCATTTTCTTTGAACCAAGTTTTAATCTGCTTCGACTCTTCTATTTCAGGGTCTATCCATAGTTTTATAGTGGATGAGGTGTTGATCATGTTTCCATTGAATTCAGACACATGCCCATTTCTAATAGTGACAACTGGTGATTCATGCATTAGGTATTTCTCTTGGAGCTATCCACCATCCTTTTCAGCTGACGAACCCCATAAAGTAACATCTATAATTGTGTTGGACATGTCAGAAATTGTTAAAGTTTTTCTTGCAACCTCTGTCCCATCTCTTCTCCTGATTGTGGTGCATGGATGTATGCAAATGACAATTCCAATTGCATCAACATTTGAACTATTGCTTTTTCTTACCAATGCATTGAGAGGTGTGAAAGAGTAGCGCTCTTTTGGGATGGAATCATCTTCATAGAGGGAAACCTTTGAGTCAGGCATAAGAGACATTTCCAACCCACTATTAAGCTTGTTATAGACTCTATTAGCAGGTTGGATCATGCCTCCAGATAATGTGTATGTAGCTCTTGCGACAATTTTAGCACAATGGGTGTGAGCTGCTTCATTGAAGCACATCACACGTGTCTCAGTTCCTTCACAATCTATGATATTGAAGGTAAAGAGATGGCCACTTCCTTTCTGCGTGGTGTAGTTGTGTATTTCAGACTTCATAGTTACACGACCTTTAACGGTCCACCTTGGCTGAAACAGATTCAAGTTTTTGATAGGCGTTATTGTTAATGGGGCCCCCTTCACTAGGACTGGATTGACACCAAATAGTAGACATTGAGGAGCTAGTCTTCTAGGAAGGAAAGGGTTTTTTGAAGATGCGGCCGAGTCAGAGGATTCTCCTGTTGAGCACCCAAGCTGTTGAAGATCTTTTGCACAAAGGAAAATTGGCTCCCCAACAATAGCATGCGTTGTGTGCACAATGTCAAGGTTGACAATAACAATCCACCTAAACAATTATAGTGAGATAAAGTATAAGCAACAAAATGTAAGAGGAGAGAAGGCCTCACTTATTCTTGTGCCATATAGAAATCAGTTCATGAACATACCATGTGCTAACTGATTGAGGACAACTATATCTTTTCAATTACACTATGGAGCTAGAGGCAAGCACATTCGATTCTATGTGAGAATTATACTTGGCTGGAAACGACGCTTTGTTCTTGTGTACACCATCAGAGATTTCCAGCTTATATTGATTGATGTGTGTATATTCAGAGCCAAAACTCGAGATAGCTATGACTTGGATACGAGGTTCCAAAGCCACATTTCCTTCATGCATCAATCTAATTCACCTGGATTCAATAAGCTTGCGATGGTGCGAGGCGAGGAGAGAATCCTGCACAAATGTATTGGATGTAAGGTTTTGTGTGAAGAGGTAAATAGAACAACCCTTCCATCAAACTATAGCAACTTATTGGTAGATAAAGCTGTTAGAAACCAGGAATTAGCTACTAGACCAAAATACTTCCACAAGAGAGAGATAATGGCGAGAATGCTTGCTATATCAATATGCAAGATTGATTCACGATTAATTGATCATAATATACAAGATGAGGCTTGCTTATAAAAGGAAAGCATGCAAAACCCTAAACCTAATTTGAGCTACAAGTTAGCTCAATTAGATAAGGATAAGAAAATACAACCTAGCACTTAATTAAAAGCCTAAGTAAACTTAAGAAAGTGTAATTAAATAGTTAATCACACCAACACCCCCCCATAAGTGCAACTTAGGGAGAAGATTATAATGCAAACTACTATGGGTCCCAGCAACTAGGCCATGTTAGGTACCCATTTACAGATGCAAATGAAATGCAATCTCTCATAAAGCAGAGAAAAGGGGAAAACCCAATGGGAAGAAAACCCCTCTCCAAAAGAGAGAAAACAAGAAAAACAAGCATGACGAATGTAAACATGATGTATGGAGGACTCAATGATACCCCCCAAGTACTACATCCATCATGAATATACAATAAATGACCCCTCCATAAGAGAGAAGTAATGAGATAAGATATCCCATGCATGTTGAAGAAGCTCCAAAGCCTATGAAGAATGCCTGAAAACAAAAGATGACCCAATGTTTGCAAGCAACACATCTCCCCTTAGGAAGAAACAAATCCATAAGCTGGTGAAGAAGCCACTCCATATCCAACTCAAAAGAAGAAGAATGAACGCTCAACATGTATGCCTCTAAAAACTGAGTAGGAGCCTCCAAGCTTGAATGAGCCACAACATAATCATGATCAAACTCAACCAAGAAAAATGATAAATCAAGTGGAGGAGACTCATGAATATCAATCTCCAAAGACAAAGAAGATGGTGTAACAGTTGTACTGAAACTATAATCAAAGAGGAGAGAAATCCCCTCAAGTGTGTCCTCCAAATCTGTAGTATGAGACTCTAGGAACAAGGTAGAAATCCCTGTCAAATAATCATCCCACAAAGCAAGATCTTAAAAACTATGATTATCTTGTTGAATAGAAGCAACAATGGCTGAAGAAGCAGGAGGTGGAGGTGTAGGAAGCTTAGCACTGGTCTCTAAAATACCAAGGTGTAGATGACCAAACTTCTCCTCACTAATATGGGTCACACTCAATGGAGTGTGTGATGCAGTCAAAGAAACATTATCAGGTTTTGAAGCAAAATGTGAAAAAGAATATACTCGAGATGAATGATCAACCATCCTGATTGCAACAATATCCCCAGTCTCCAAGTCCCTTATATACACCCTATTAGGAGTGAACTCAACTGTTTTACCTTGACCCCCATGAGTAATTTGATAAATAGAAAGGAGATTAGTGGTCAGAGAAGGAACAAAAAGAACATCATTGAAAGTGCCTTCCCTAATACCAATAGAACCCTTCCCACTTACTATCATGAATGTATTGTTACCCATCAGAATGTGAGGTGAATTACAAGGCTCAAAAGAAGAGAACATTTCCTTTGAAGATGCCATATGATGAGATGCCCCTAAATCAAGAAGCCATCCTTGAGAATTAGGACTTGTAGAGGCCAAGAGTGCATGCCCTTTCATATTATGTAGCCCAGAAGTGGATGTTGTGTTCTCTGACTGTGATGATGATGAAGCTGTCGAATGTGATGGTGAAGAAGAAGTAGAAGACACTGATGAGGGAAGCTAAATGTTATTCTTTTGAAGAAGGTGGGTGAGTTCATCAATCTTCTTATTATAACATCTATGCTCATCATGTCCTAACCTTTTGCAATATGCACATTTGGACTTCTTTTTTTTTTATGATCCCTCTTTTGAAGAGGATGAGGACTTAGGAGTGCCATGTGAAGGAGAATCTTTACCTTGCTCATTTGACTTGGTTTCCTTTTTGTGCTTCTTTCCTTTCCCACTTGAAGCCTTTGTATCATTCACAATAAGAGCTTGAGATGTTGAAGACTTCAATGTACCCATGTGCATTAACTTTGCTTGTTCCCTTGTGAGCTGTGCAGAAAATTCATCAAGAGAAGGCATTTTATATGTATTGCCAAGAGCATCCATTGTAGCATAGAAAGTAGAAACAAAGACAAAATATGAAGAACCAAGCTTAGCAAGAATAGAAAGTATCATCTGTTCATCCTCTTTAACAACCCCACATTTTGATAACTGCAATCTAAGAGAGTTGATCTTAGAGAAAAAATCTTGAATATTGTCAAAATCCAAAGGATTAAGACCCATCAGTTCATTTTCCAACTTAAATTTCCTTAGCTTGTCTGGCTTACCAAAGAGGGTCTCTAAAGTAGTCCAAACTTCATGAGGATGTGTGCAAGACTCAACATGATATCTAAGATCTGGAGAAATGGACAGAAGAAGATTACCAAGGGATTCATCTCTTCTATCAAACCATTTTCTTTTCTCTTTTGCTCCCTATGGTTCTGGATCTTGACCAAAAGTGATTCGTTGCAACTTCAACTTTAATAGTAGCAACTCCATCTAAGATTTCCACTCATGATAATTAAATGGAGTTATAAGTACAACTTTTGGAAAATCCATGATGAGAGAAGAACAAAAATTTCTACACAAAATCGGAAAGCAACTCCTTTGTCGCAGCTTTGGAGATGAAAAAATTGATGCAAAAAATATTGAAGCAAACTCATTGTTGGCTTCTCCCTCTTTTGTTGGAAATAAATGAATTTTATAGAAAAAACTTTTAAGAATCTCCAAAAAAAACTTGTTAGCTTTTTAAAAAAATCAATAGAAGGATTTTAAAAGAACTTGCCCTCTTTTTTTTTGAGAAAAAACTAACCAATAATGGGAAATATTGCCATGCAAAAAATCCCAAAGAGGTCGGCCTTACAAAACTTTTAAAATGTTTTAAATATAGAAAAAAATGTTTAAAATAATGCAAAGTACCATCTGTCGATAGAGGATATGATGTAGATATGTCCAGTAAATGTAGATCAGACCACCAGAGACCGGAATATGCCAACGAATCATCTTTATTCTACCAAGATCGGACCCTTTAAGCTAGCGGACAAATACACTTCATACCCATGCTACAGGGATCCAAGAAATATAGGCCGATGCCACTAATTGAAGCCTGATCAACGCAAAGTTAGTATGTGGTATCCTAGATGATGGTTTGTATCCTGAATGAGATAGGATCAAACACATGCAGGATGGTTTTGATAGCAAAGGGAAAGTACACCGACGATGAAGATCTCTGACAGAGAACGTACTTGGCCAGAAGGCCGACGATGACAGTGATAGCTCAGACCAAGAAAAAAATTGCACCGACCACTACCATGGATAAGTGGAAGGCCGGTGTGGATTTGATGCACAAACCCATGCAGATTATGTACCCACCTTGGCTGAGCACGTGACCACTTAAAGGCACAAATTTGACCACCAATTAAGCCTTGACCACTAGGCTAGGAAATAACCCTGCGGGCACTAGGGAAATGGTACTAGCGAGAATAAAGAGTTTTGAGTTCAGATCTATCAATGTGACAGCTAGAGCCATAGATGCAGATGTACGTTGAGGGTACGTGTGCTAAGTACGCAGGAATATACTTTGCGAAAAAATGAATAACCAATGTGCCGACCACAAATAATAACCTCCAAAATATTTTTCACGAAACTATGGCCCACTATACAAAACAAAATAATTTTGCCCCAAATTTATGATGAAATACAACAAAAAATATTGTCAATTTTTTTTTTGTTGTTGTGAAAATTGAGAAAATCGTACGGCACAGGCACTGTTCCAGCAAAAATAAGTTTCCTCAAAAAAAAGTTTACCCAAAAAGGACGAATTTACAGTCAAAATTCGTCTGCAGAACCTTCTGATCTCAACCGTGAGATTCTTGAAACCCCAATCTGCACCCAGCAAAAATCTTCAAGCCAGAATGAAACCCTTAGATCTGGGAAGGAGTCTGCAACCCTGGAAGCTCTAATACCATGTTAGAAAGTAGGAATCAACTGCTAGACCAAAATACTTCCACAAGAGAGAGATAATGGCGAGAATGCTTGCTATATCAATATGCAAGATTGATTCATGATTAATTGATCATAATATACAAGATGAGGTTTGCTTATAAAAGGCAAGCATGCACAACTCTAAACCTAATTTGAGCTACAAGTTAGCTCAATTAGATAAGAATAAGAAAATACAACCTAGCACTTAACTAAAAGCCTAAGTAAACTTAAGAAAGTGTAATTAAATAGTTAATTACACCAACAAAAGCTGAGCAGCCCAAAGAAGAGCCAAGCAACTAAATTCAAATAGGTGAAAGGAGCAACACGCCTAGAAAAATTAGTTTATGCACAGCTGTTATTAACATCTACCTCATTGTGTGGAGCGAGGAAAGTAAAAATAGATATTCTCTATGCGATTCATTATTGGCTATACTAATTTTTAGTTAAATTGTGTACTTGGCATATGTATAGTTTTGATTGCAATAGCTCAAAGATACATGTGTATACTTCAATTAGAATAGATTAAAGATACATGAAGTCAAGAAGACACAAAATTAACACTTAGAAACATCGAGTCAATTTCCATATTAGTTGATGCATATGTACAATGGAAAGGAGCAAAGGAAAAAGTAGTAGAGCAAAAAGAAGGGGTAGGATGATTAGTAGGCGGTGTATACGTTTTATATCAAGAGGGAAGCCATGTTCCCCACCTTTACAAAAAATCATAAGTTGATGTCGTCATGTTGTGTCAAAAGCGAAACCATTCTTCCCAACACCACAAAAAAAAACAAGTAGCTAGCCTAGCAAGCTATTTACAATCTATTGTATGTCTGCTAGGATTTTTATAAAATCTTCCTTAATCCTAGTACCATCGCCCATTCCATACAACGCATCATATTTCAATGCTCGAAGGAAATCACAATACGCATCCAAAACAAAATATGTTGTATGGAATTTCTGGACTGCCTGTTGCACCATCTCGATTTCATAGTTTTCCACATGGAATGCTTCCTCGCATGTCTTCTTAGCATCTTCAATAGTGTCGTCACAACCTCTCACAATGTTCTATGCGAGGACTGCAATGTTACTTTGGTACATGCCAACCCAAAAAATAGAAGAAGAGTCTGAAGGTGAGGGAGGAGCAACATTAGCTTTTGATCCTATAATGTCTCCCTCAGACGAGCTGCTAGATATGGTGATAATGTCGGCAGGTAGGTGCAAGTTTGCCATCACCTAGGGAGTTTCGTAACAGGAACATATTTGATTATTTGATAACAATAAAAGTTGCATGTGTATGATTTGTAAAAGGACATTTGGAAATGGGGTGGGTAAATGACAACCGTAACAGAAACAAATTCTCCACCAAGAAATTCTTAGAAAATACAATAATGATTCTCTTTATGAGCATGCTTGGAACTGATGAAGAGAGATCTTTTATTAGTTCAATTAATCATAAATTTGTAATTAGATCAACAAATAAATAATAACATTTTTAAAAAAAAAATTATTCCATCTAAGGAATAGATTTAAAATTAAAGTACAATTTTTAAAAAATAGCATACACCAATAAATATATATACTAATTCTCTTATATGCATAATAAAGATCAACAAATATAAATATATATTAAAATTCCCATTATATTCAAGATGTTATTTTCCTTTTAACTATAAGGAAGCATGACGTTTAAATTTAAAAGCCATATATATAACTATTATAAAATTCCACCCACTAAATAATTTAAAAAAACACATTTATTCAAGAACATGCAAGCCTAGTCTTTTTAACATGAAAAGTTCCTTAGTTCAAGAGCTTGTTTTATTTTCTGATACATATTGTCAAACAGTATTTGCAGAATAAAAAAAATCAAACTCAATATTTCTGCTTAACATCATAACTATCACCTCCTTCATTCCACTCAATTTTTTTAAGTTTTGAGATTGTATCCAATAATTTTTTACTTTAAAAAGATTTCATCTAGGAGGCACCTAGTAAATGTATGCCCTGTAAAAATACTAGTATTATAGATTTTTTCACAATTAATTTAATTTTTAATATTGAACTTGGCTTTTATTTCTGTTTTATTTAGACAGCCAAGTACCCTTGAATTATTGTATAGATTTGTTTTTTGAAAAAAGTAATTTTCAATTATGTTCAATAAGTTGGGTAATATTGAACTTACTGTTTTTAATTGATCTTTCTTGCTTTCTCATTACAGTTGGTTGCTGCCGAATTTCCTGTTTTCTATTCTTTCTTTCTTCTTACATTTGGGTAATGGTGAATTTACTGTTTCTATCACATGAGAGGACTTTTTGTCTTATCTATTTATTCCTAGGTAATGTTGAATTTTCTGATTGCTGTTAAATGATGTTGAATTTTCTATTTTTTATTTAAGAAGAGGACTTGGCTGGATAGAAACTTCACCTGCTGCATAAAAGCTGCTTGAGGACAATATTTATGTGTCATTCAAGTATTTGTTGTTGTTTCATCAAGGGATAAAATCAGCCTAGTTTTATTAAAGTGTAAAATTCCAAATCTCTAGCATGTAGACTATTCACTATCTGTCTAAAATTTCATTGTTGGGTAGTGATGAATGTATCAAAAAATTTCTAATAGTTTGTGGTTCTTAATACGATATGTAGTGTTAAAAAACAAAATTTATGTTTGGGCTTTGTCCTTTGCAGCAGATGCAGTAGATGATATTACAGAATTTCATAAAAAAAAATGATCTATGTTATAAAATTCATTTTTTGTTTTCAAGATCAAGTAAGATAATCCCCATGAAAATAAATCTATATATCTTTAAGATCCTAACCATATTTAAATACTTTAATTATTGTGTATCCAAAATAACATGCTCATGCTTTTGTTCTGCTTTAGGCTATTAGAAAACACGAGTTGTTAGATTTGTGCGTGTGACAAACATATTTGCAATTGGAAGGCAAGGATATAAGGGCTCAACCTTGAACAAATGGTGTATGGTATGCAGGCACGCACATTATTGACATTGTTGGTTGCATAACCGTCACGCATGAAGATAACGATGAGTCATTCTATGAATAGGGGACGGTGGTGTTATAGAACATGGGGAAATCTTCAGTGCAAAGTGTGGTAATGCCTGTACAACCCAGATGGCTGAATATTTAACAATTTCTTATGGCGTACATTAAGAACAAAACAGGGCATCATTTATATATATGAGAGCAAAAGGCTGACTTGTCAAACCAACATGAACACCTAAAGGGCGACAACTGCAGAGATGAATAAGCTCTGAAGACATCAAGACACAAGCATCGATGTAGAATAGAGAGGAAGAAATTTTCACAGTATCCACTACTCAACCCACCCTCGCCTTTCCTCTGAGAAATTGAAAAAGAAAATAAAAATAAATCAAAACTTGATTAGGTTCGCTCATTCTCGTGTGATTAGTTTGTGTTTTGTCTATGCTTTCACATTCCTGAGCACTTGCGTGGATTTCAATGGTCTGGCATGCATGGAGGATGCTAATTTATGTTGTGGAATTTTTTTCACCCTGTCGACAACATTTGCTTGATAGTTTCTAAAATCTTACAATAAATCAGAAAGTTACGCTTGCACTGAGATGTTATACACTGGTATGGAGATGTGCTGGAAAGTACTTTCATTGGGACCAGATTAAATATAAATCTAACTTTAAGTAAACTAAACAAACATGTTGAATTCATCTATTGAGCTTTCATACACGCCAAAGGCATCTGTAAAATGTTGAGAGCTACAGAATAGTAGATTTATTTCACTATCTACCAAATTGAAAAGTTAAAAACCAAAGGCCTCGTACAAAATTCAAACCAAGCAGTATTTTCAAATTGAAAAGTTAAAAACCAGAAAAGAAAAATGTAAATCAGGTATTGAAGGCTCACTGATTGTTGAGCTTGTCCAAATGAAAACAACCGCCGGTGGGTGTCACTTCAACGCCTCTCCCACAGAGATACTACGCTACCTCCACTCCACTGCAAACACAACACAAGCAAAATATCAATTCAAGTCAGTATTACATTCTGTAGAGCCTGTAAGCTTTGAGATTGGGAAGATTCTACTGACCCAAAATGCTCAGAAACAATTTAAACTAAACATAGTCGAAATCTTTGAAGGAATTTTTCCAATGGCCTTTGTTCTTCCCTTCACTTCAAAGTCCAATCAAAAACTATGTTGACAATGCCTATAAAAAACCACACAGAGATGAAACATGTAGCATCCAGGTGAGATCCATATAAATTTTATTAACATTTATTGCCTACAGTAATGTTTTGGTAGATGATTAAATTACAGGGAAAGCATGCAGAACACAAAAAATGGTGTGGAATGGTGTGAGCCATACCTGGTGACATAAGGAAGCATCTGAAATCTATTGTTTGTGTACTTACAGCCACCTGATCTACCACATTTTCTACGCTAAGATCTATTTGACACCATCTGAAGATTTGTTTGGTGGCTTTTTGCTTTCTTCTATACGCTAGAAAAGATGGGTGGCGTCTATAGATAGCTTTTGTAGATGTTTGGTCAAGCTCATTGGGCTTTGAGCTTTAATGGTGGGGAGAGGCCTAAAATAATAGGCTTTAATGTAACTATACTAATCTACCAACACTCTACATCATGGAACCCAAAAACCTACAATCCGGCAAGCAGAGGCCTGAAATATTTTCTGGCATCATATAGTAAGACTTTTCCTATTGAATTCCCACCTATAATAGCCTATCGGCTAATTAAGGATATTATGATGATGATATTCTTGTACTTGTATATTCTATGAAACATTCCTTATTTTCTATGAAAAAATGTATATATTCTTGTACTTGTAAATTTTTTTTACTGTTATGTCTATTAAATAAAACAACGTTTGAATAAAAAATGCTTCACCCTTTTTTGTAAGTGAGTATGCGAATTATTGTTTAAGGAAAAATCTTATAGTGTTTACATTTTCAGTTTACTAGTTTCAAATCTTCATTATCTATGTATATAAAATTGTATGTGCTCTTTATCTCAAATGACATAAAACAGTAATATCATCAGAATCAAGGTTTTCAATTTCAGCACCATCACTGTCCACACTTTTCATATCCTATTCACTTTTACGTACAATCATCAAAATTTTATTTTTATTTCTTGTCAAAGTTAATATTGATTCCTTTGAGCACAACACAGTAGGTTGCATGTTAAATTTCAAAAAAATTCTATGCATTTTTTCTTATATATTATTTCCTCAGTGCATCATTATGTAACAACAATTTCACTTCTGAGATATACAGTAAAAATAAATGAAAGCACATGTTTTCTTTTTCAAGGGAAATGTATGGTGAATACCCTATGTCTTTCAAATAACTATGCAAGCGAAATAACACATAACTGATTGAATATGATTTTCTACTGTACAACTTTTTTTTATGTGCTTTTTACTTTTTGCATGTGGATTACCCTCAGAAAGAGACTACTTATCTTTTCTTAAATGAATCCTTTACATTTCCTATCTATGAAAGGAATTTACTGCTTGACAACAGGTTCGTGAACTTCATACAAATTAAGATTGGTGTAAAAGGCCATCCCCACAAATGTTGTTTGGTCTAGAATTATAATGGAAAACTAAAAAAGCTTGCTAGGAGAATAAAATGGGTTTTCAATTGTCCAAGTGCAACATAATATTACTGAAGCATTTCAAATTTTAGGCCATAAGAATCATCCTTTTTTATACATGGATTGTAAATAATTTTGAAAATTTAGAAGTCTTGGTCATTAACATTATTGTCTACTACAATATCATCCAGTGTATCATTGCCAATGTTTATATGTTCTTTCAAGTATTTAATATTATCATCATCCTCATCTTGACCTACATCATCTTCATCATCATTAAAATTTGAATGTAGACCATCTATATTGTTACCAAATGTATTTGGATCATCATTTTCTATACCATCCATATTGTTGTCTTCCATAACATCATCTAACTCTAGATTGTCCTCTTCTTGTGCTTGAACATAACCTTCTTCAACATCATCATGGATGCCAATTTATTTGATGTTCTCTAATCCCTCTCTCTCATTTTGTTGGCCATCATTGTTTTGCTCAGTATCCACTAATGCATCATCAAATACATGACTTAATCTTGGATCATAATGTATGACAAATATCTATTTCAGGCCCAAAATATCTTTATAGAAAAATACCTGCACATGAATGACATACATATATTAGACATTATATAAATTGTATGAACATATATGCATCAATTGAATAATGGAACATTATTTTATAGACTACCTTTTTTATACAATAATTTCTATAATTTTTTTTTTTGACAACATAGTTTATAAAATATCAGTCTGCACTCATTTATTATTCTTTGGTTTTCTGCCCTTAAGAACATCCGTAGGGAGACCCTATTCCTCCCTCTTCTTTTGTGGAGGAGTTTGTTTTAAGAAGGAGTAATCAATCAATAACTCATCCCCAATGGTAAGGTCCATAATAGCCTCAACCATTATCAATCTATCAACCTCTCTTTCCATATATCCATCTTTATTATTTATAACCTCAAAAAATTGACAATTTGGTCTTACACTAAGGTCCCTTCCCTTACTACTGTTTATAAATCCTACAATATTTTTGTGTGTGTATGCACATCCATCTATATACATAAGATGACCTCTATTCATTTCTTTTCCACTTTCCAATTGGAGACAATGTGTATACATATTTGAATTTAGACCATATGCTAACATGCTAGGCTTATATTCTGCTAGCCTTCTCCATTCAACACTATAATATGATGGACCATAATATGACATTAATCTCCTAGTGGTTTGTTCTAAATTGTTTCTATGTTTGGATTCCACATGTGCATTTTGGAAAATAAAGAGGTGTAGATTTTCTCTGTGAATATTGGAGGGTCGTATCATGTAGTTGTATCCCAAAATTTGGAACACCTAGTACACTCTAGGTAGTTGTTGATCACTAGGCCAAGTGAAATATACTCGATGATCAAATGTCTCTTTGTAAATTGATCTCAAACATAGGGGAAAGTCATCATCTCCATCACATTCATTCTCATAGGGTATGTAGTCCATCTTCCCCTTGTCTTTAATAAAATTATGCATCTTCACACCAGTTCTTGTTCTGTTACTTATTTTTGTCAATTCCTCATCTTTCGAACTAGTATATTGGTGCATATTTTTTGTTAGATGTATGATCTGATAAATGATCATTTCCCTCTAGGATGGAAGTTGGTGATCCTGGAAACTTTAAACCGAACTTTATCTTGCAAGTATCCATTAAGAAAAAAAAATTATTTAAATAACATAAAACAATGTTTAAACGAAGTATACATGTTATTTATATCAAATTGGAAAATTCCTCACCATAATTCCTATTGGATTTGAATTGATTGTAGGAAGCATACTACTGACTGTAAACTCATCATATATGTAATGTCTTTGTACAATCTCTTGTTTGAATTGTTTCTTTCCACGACATACAAAATATCCACAAACAACAATTTTCTCAAAGTATTCATCCCATGTACTATAGTCCTAACCTACCTCTTCTTCAGTGCTATCATTTGTTTTATCTATAGTATCCGTTGTCATATCCTCTTCCACCCACTATAATCTATGTGATTTAATAGTTTTAGGTCCATGTCCACATACATATCTTGTTCTTTTTCTAGTTGAACTCTTAGGCTCTACATTTTCTCCAATCTCCATCTAAAATTATCAACAACATGCATTAATTTATGTCAAGATTGGATAATACATTATAAATTTCAATAATACTATGAAAAAAGATGGACGTATCACAAAATTCCATCAGATCATTTTTTCCTAAGTTAATTAAAAATTTGAGTACTTGATGTCCCACTTCATTCGTTGTGTCCTCATTTGTTATGACACGATATGTTGCCATGGCCTCATCTCACCCCTATAATACACAACATAGTAAATAATGTTTAGTACACCAATTATATCATTTCAACGAATATGCTATCCAACACAAAACCTCGCTTTAGTGATATATTTGACATATTGATATCATGTTTTGGCTATCCTAATTTTCAAACTTTTCCCTTGATCATAAAATCACATTTTATCACCATTCCTGTGCATTTTCAACCAATAAGTTTGACCTCAGAGGCCTCATGGAAAAAAAAAGATTTTATCTGCTCTACATTGTAGCATTTTAGAATTCACAAACACCTTCCTCCTTTGGTTGAGGTTGCTTTTTCTTCTTACCTCTATTTTATCTGCAAATTCCATTGTCTCATCTATTTACACCCACTTTCCTCTAAAAAATTTAGTATTTCTATGCCATCCATGTCCTCTCTCCATGGCCTCCTCTATGAATAAAAATATCACCACATAATCTTTCACCACACTACCACCGAGAAGGAAAAAGAAACTTGTGGGACAGCGGTAAAAATTGCTCTAATGCACTGAGCTGATGAAGGAGCTGAAGGACATCGGTGGTCACTGCACTACCGCACACCAATGGTAGAAGACTTGCAGGACTACAGGAGTCATTGCAACACTGCCAAGAACAAAAGGAAGACTCACATGCCGCCACAAAAGCTTTTGCCACACTATCATCGAGAAGGATGAAGCACCTTGCGAGACCACAGTAAAAACCACTCTACTACATCGAGCTAAAGAAGGAACCATGGGACAACAGTGGTCACAAAAACAAGGCAAGAGTTGGAATTATTTCCAACACTCTGGGTCCTATGATACACAACAATGAAAATAGTCACTATACAACAATGATAGGCACTAAATTAGGTGCACTTGACACCACCTTATACATCCCAAACGGATTACATTAATGGCCAAAAGTCAGCCCTAAAGTTGGCATTAACTAACACCAACTAAAGCATGACTAATGAATCAAAATTTAAAATTTAAAACTTTCCCATGTGAAGGAAGAAATCAGACAACAAAAAAGGGAAAAATGATGTGCAAAGGAAGAGAGTAGGGCACTACCAGCAACTGATGAATGAATGAATGAGAGATTTTAATGACATCCACGAGACCAAGTGGCCTAAGGGATGAAGAACCAAAAAGCTAAGGAATCTCCAAACTCTTTTCCATGTTCGACCTTCTTTTATGAATTTTGACCAAAAAACTAGATATCTTGTTGATCTTCTCCTCCTCAAAAAACTTGTGCATATTGTCAGCCTTTAAGTTGAATTTTTATGTGAAATTTGATTTAGTTTGCGACAACATAGGTAAGGTTACAATTTATTTTTTCTTGCTTGAATTCATGATTGTTTATTGCTCTTTGTATTGCATTTGAATTCGTGATTGTTTATTGGTTCATGGCCTAACCAGTTTAGGCAACCTCTAAATTGTCCCATCATTATAAATTGTAAAACCTTTGAGAAACCAAAATTTTTTTTTACCCTACCCATTTGAGCTTTGGCTCAAAATATTATAGCACAAAGCAAGGATTCCTCCAAATTCTTTCCCTAACTTGGGTATCATGGAAATAATGAACTGTTTGGCAAATATGGGAATTGGGTCGGTCACTACTGAGCAACTACTAAAAATAAACGCAGAAACAACTTGGTTTTGCCCAGTCGTGCCATAGTCACCGATGCCATGACAAATTCGTGCAATATTGCATTATGAAAGATTTTTTATGATAAGTTTATCCACACTAGGCAAATCAAGTGAACATATTTTCCCTAGGTTATCAACACTAAGCAAACCCATCGAACATATTTTCCCACAAAAAAAAACTTTCATACCACAAACTAGATGAAAAATTTCAAACTTGACAGTCTGTACATCGTTTGTTTCCATAGACTAGACAAAATTAATTTTCCCTAGGTTGCCTCAAAATGTCAAGCAATGGAGGGAAGCGATCATTGATAGAAAACTCTGGCCACAATGAGGTAATTCATTGTCAATTTATAGATTTGTAAATGCTTCCATTGTTTCTTTGAATTTTACTTTTTAGTTTTTTATTTCCAAATTTAAAAGAAGAAATATGATTTTTATATATATATATATAGGGACATGAGACTGACAATGATAAAGAGGAATTAGATTCCATATTAGGGTTAGAGGTAGTGAACAAATTGGTTAATGTGGACTGGACAACACTTGCTAGATACATAGAAAAACAATCTATTAATGCCCCTCAAACATTGCAAACAAATCAATTGTGTCAAAGGGAATCAATTGATTCCCCAACCAGTCATGGATCAAGCACAAGATCCAAAAGGAAATCAATGATAGTAAACTCTAAGAATGTGGAATAGGGAGCAAATACTTCCACTCCTGGGACATAGACTTCTTCCACCAAGCCATATTTTCAATCTTGCATTGGTAGCTACAATACGAAGATAGAATACGAGGTGGTTTTAGGGGAAGTCCAAATGACGGATGCTAGGAAAAAAATTGTTAATAGGTTGAAGGAATCATGCCTTCAACGGTTCAAAGACCATCTACATTTTTCATTCTCAAAGATACCCATGCACCTAAAAAAATTAGTTATCCATGACATGGAGATTGATTTTGGCACAAGTTGGTTTGTACGAATGTCTCAAAACTGTAAGAGATTTCGGTGCAACCAAACAAAGAAGATAAAAAAAATCCCTCCTAAGCTAAGTTATAAAAAAGGGCCAATTGATGTAAGTGTGAAAGTATGGAGAGAGCTTGTAAAAGCATATGAGAAGTTTGATGCACAAAGCAAGTCCGGTTGGGAGAGAACACAATTATTTGAATTTCCTCATAAGATTACATCAAATTTATTAAATAATTCTTAAATTTTATTTGTGTATAGTTAAATTAAATTAATATATGTTTCAAGACAAGGCCTCCAAGTCTAGGCTTGAGAAACTTCGTGCCATGCATCACAGTGGATGGAAAGGTTTACAGGCCTTGATCTGTACATTTGTAAGTATATTTAATATGTTAAATGATATTTTTTTATTTTGTTGGAAAAAGTAAATGATTTCATATCAATTAGTTTAACTATTCCATGTGCCATGTTTTGATAGGAGAAATATGGCCACCATCCAAAGCAATTTGAAAAGAATATGTTACAAAGCAAAAAGTGGAATGATTTTGTAATCTGGTTGGAGAATGAGGTATCAATAGTTGAGTTTCAATAACTTAGTTGGATATTGTTGTGTTAATATTTCAATTTGCATCTCTTGTCTTGATTTGTTTATTGATGCATAGGATGAGTAAATAGAGCTCAAATCTTATGATTACAAGATGACCTTTTATGTGCATGAATAAATAGTAGAAGGATGTAGATGAAATCAATTCATCTAAATTTATGCCTCTTGGCAGAAATTCCTCTTGAATTTCTAATATCAGGTGCCTGAGACTTCCCTGTAGCTTTTAACTTTCATTGCCACCTTTCCTCTTCACTTTGAGACTCGTCTCCTTTTTCCTTATATGAGTTTCTGGCTTTGGCTTCTAATTCATCCCTTGTTTTACCTTCCTCCTCTTTAGAATTTTCTTCTTCTTTGTCCTCCTCCTCTGACTCCACAAGAGATTCATCTTCTAAACCTTCCTCATCTAATTTGGATTCCTCTTCTACATCAGAGGCTTCATATCCTTGATTTGACTCTTCTGAATTATCAAAATCAAAATCACTAGCTTCCATATTAAAAAATTTCCAACCAACATCTTCAATAAATTTATTTGGATCATCACTAATAGTCTTCATAATTGGCCACTAGTTCAAGTTCATTCATACTTTATATCCATGGAGTTCAGCCATCCCTTGATGACATCAAGTGAAGATTGAGGAATGGCGTCAATGCAAAGTACATACTGGTTGAAGTCTTTGAAAATAATAGCCATATCAAATTCCTTTTACCCAAGTCATACTCTCTGAAGGTTAACAATCTCAATCTCACTAATAGTGATTACTAAGAAAGGTAATTCCAGAAACTCTACCAAAGATTTTACCGTAGGAATAATAAAAGTAGAGGTTTTGAAAGGAAATCCATTAAAATGAAGCTCTCTAAATGGTATAACAAACTCTAGGTCAAAATATTTTAGATGAGGCTGCTCCCATATAAGCTCTCTTACTCGCTTGACAAATCCTTGAAACTCTATATTGATTTTACTTTTCCTATCCCTCTCTTGTTGTTCTTCCTCAATTTCATCAGGATCATACATTGACCTTCTTGCCCCTCCTAAATTTTGGACCACATCCATTAGCTCCACATAAAACTTGACATCCTTGGTCTTGTTGGTTCCCATGGCATGATATGGTTATGCAAATGAAAATGAAGCAAAGTAATCATCTCCTTCTCCGCTGGTTGGAAGAATGCATGCTTCATGTTTTGATACATGATATCAGCTCTCTCTTCTTCTCTCATGTTTGAATACAGAAATCCAGTATGGTGAGCCTCCAAAGTTCTAGTGATCTTTCTTTCTCTTCCACCAAATGTTGGCCTGATCCACAAGTCTACCAACCTAACAAGATTTGTTTTTGAAAGATGAAGTTTCTCTTGACTCACCAGTGTAGCTCTCTCTGTTGTTTTAGACTCTTTCATTGCTATAGATCATATGTGGGATTTAATCATTTGTACCACATGGTTGATGTGGTTTGAATCCTTGCATCTAAAGGAAATTTCCTTAACATAAATACTGGTAGGGAATTTCAATGTTGCCATTGTAGTTGAAATTAAAGCCAATACCTACAGCATTGAAAATTATCCTTATATAATAATTCCATCCATCTTATTAATTGGCTTGTAACACTCTTGATGGTGGCTACATGAAATATTATTTTGATTCCTCTTCTACATCATAGGGTTCGTATCCTTGATCTAACTCTTCTAAATTATTAGAATTAGAATCACTATCTTCCATATTCAAAAATTCCCAACCAACATCTTCAATAAATTTATCTGGATCATCACTAATACTCTTCAAAATTGGCCACTTGTTCAAGTTCATTCTGAAATCATAATACTTTATATTCATGGAGTTCAACCATTACTTGATGCCATCAAGCGAAAATTGAGGAATGGCATACATGTGGAGTACATCCCGCTCGAAGTCTTTGAAAACAATAGCCAGATCAAATGCCTTTTTCCCAAGTCGTACTCTCTTAAGGTTAACAATTTGAATCTCACTAATAGCGATTACTAAGAAAGGTAATTCCACCAACTCTACCAGACAGTTTACCATAGGAACAATAAAAGCAGAGGCTTTGAAAGGAACTCCATGAAAACCAATCTCTCTAAATGGTATATCAAACTCTAGTTCAAAATCTTTTAGATGAGGCTTCTCCCATAGCTCTCATACTCACTTTGACAAATCCTTGAAACTCTGTATTGATTTATTTTTCTTGTCCCTCTCTTGTTGTTCTTCATCAATTTCATTAGGATCATACATTGACCTTCTTGCCCCTCCTAAAGTTTGGACCACATCCATTACCTCCACATAAAACTAGACATACTTTGTCTTCCTGGTTACCACGCCATGATATGGTTATGCAAATTAAAAAGAAGCAAAGTAATCATCTCCTTCTCCACTAGCTAGAAGAATGCATGATTAATGTTTTGATACATGATATCAACTCTCTCTTCTGCTCTCATGGTTGAATACCAACATCCAGTATGGTGGGCCTCCAGAGTTCCAGTCATCTTTCCTCCTCTTTCACCAAATGTTGGCTTGATCCAAACATCTGCCAGCCTAATTGGCTTTGTTTTTGAAAGCTGAAGTTTCTCTTGAGTCACCAATGTAGCTCTGTCTACCTTTTCAAACTCTTTCATTAGTACAGATCGTCTCTAGGATTTAATCATTTGTGCCACATGGTTGATGTGCTTTGAATCCTTACATCTAAAGGAAATTTCCTTAACATAAATAATGCTAGGGAATTTTAATGTTTCCATTGTAGTTGGCATTAAAGCTAGTACCTGCAACATTGAAAATTATCCTTATATAAGAATTCCCTCCATCTTGTTGGCTTGTAACACCCTTGATGGTGGCTACATAAAATTTGATTTTGATTCCTCTTCTACATTAGAGGGTTCATATCCTTGATCTGGCTCTTCTTAATTATCAAAATCAGAATCACTAACTTCCATATTAAAAACTTCCCAACCACCATCTTCAAAAATTTATCTAGATCATCAATAATACTCTAAAAAATTGGTCGCCAGTTCAAGTTCATTCTTCTTTCATAATAATTTATATCCATGAAGTTCAACCATTCCTTGATGTCATAAAGTAAATATTGAGGAATGGCGTCAATACAGAGTACCTCCCGCTTTAAGTCTTTGAAAATAATAGCATATCAAATTCCTTTTGCCCAAGTCATACTCTCTCAAGGTCAACAATCTCAATTTCACTAATAGTGATTACTAAGAAAGGTAATTCCACCAACTCTACCAAATAGTTTACCGTAGGAACAACAAAAGCAGAGGCTTTGAAAGGAACTCCATGAAAACCAAGCTCTCTAAATGGTATATCAAACTCTAGTTCAAAATATTTTAGATGAGGTTGCTCCCATATAAGCTCTCTTACTCAGTTGACAAATCCTTGAAACTCTATATTGATTTTATTTTTCCTGTCCCTCTCTTGCTGTTCTTCCTCAATTTCATCAGGATCATACATTGACCTTCTTTCCCCTCCTAAAGTTTGGATCACATCCATTACCTCCACATAAAACTAGACAACCTTGGTCTTCTTGGTTCCCACGCCATGATATGGTTATGCAAATGAAAATGAAGCAAAGTAATCATCTCCTTCTCCGCTGGCTAGAAGAATGCATGCTTAATGTTTTGATACATGATATTAGCTCTCTCTTCTTCTCTCATGGTTGAATACCGAAATCCATTATGTTGGGCCTCTAGAGTTCCAGTCATCTTTCTTCTGTTTCTACTAAATGTTGGCTTGACCCACAAGTTTGCCAGCCTAAGTGGATTTGTTTTTGAAAGCTAAAGTTTCTCCTAAGTCACCAGTGTAGCTCTCTCTACCTTTTTCAGACTCTTTCATTGCTATAGATCATTTGTGGGATTTAATCATCTGTACCACATGGTTGATGTGCTTTGAATCCTTCCATCTAAAGGAAATTTCCTTAACATAAATATTGCTAGGGAATTTCAATGTTGCCATTGTAGTTGGAAATAAAGTTGGTACCTACAACATTGAAAATTATCCTTATATAAGAATTCCCTCCATCTTGTTGGCTTGTAACAGTCTTGATGGTGGATACATGAAATCTGATTCTAATTCCTCTTCTACATCAGAGGGTTCTATCCTTGATCTGACTCTTCTAAACTATCAGAATCAGAATCACTAGCTTCCATATTCAAAAATTCCCAACCACCATCTTCAAAAAATCTATCTGGATCATCAATAATACTCTTCAAAATTCGCTGCCAGTTCAAGTTCATTTTTCTTTCATAATACTTTATATCCATGGAGTTCAGTCATTCCTTGATGCCATCAAGTGAAGATTGAGGAATGTCGTCAATGCGGAGTACATCCCGCTTGAAGTATTTGAAAATAATAGCCATATCAAATTCCTTTTGCTCAAGTCATACTCTCTCAAGGTTAATAGTCTCAATCTCAAGTATTAGCTAGGGAATTTGAAATTTTATTATGGTATGTCCACTTTGATATGATGTAATATGATTATGGTTTCATCTCATATTTTCTAATATTAGATATATAATAGAAAAATAAATTATTGCATGAAATAAATAATAAATTTTTATTCTAAATGTTTTTTTTTGTAGAACATGGGTCTTCTGGACAAAATATCAAGATGATCCTCAACATGATATATATCCACAAAATATTGGTTCTGCCGGTACAGATCACACGGCAAAGGGTGATGATGATGTAGATGTAGAAGACACCGAGGCCGATGAAAATGATGATGACGACAATGATGATGATGATGATGATGATGATGATGATGATGATGATGATGATGATGATGATGATGATGATGATGATGATGATGATGAGACAGTTGATGATAGTAACTAGTGACATTCATGATCATATAGACTGCATCATGGATTATTGTTGATATATTGTTATGATGACTCTTTTCATGGTTACTATCATATGTATCATTTTCATGGCCTACAATACTATATTATTGAGTTGTATCATATTGACATGTATCATTTTCAAATTTTCACTATATCATTTAGACATGTATCATCTTGATTTGTATCAGTTTGAGTTACATAATTTATCAAATTTATTGATGTCATTTGTACATGTATCATTTTCACTTATGTTGACTATTCGACATGTATCATTTTGACATATTTTTTATGTATTGGAATATTTGAATTTCACTTGTTTTAGTTATATATGATGATGATCTTATCAATATTGACTTGTCAATTTATATATATTAAAAGCAATTGATGATTTTTGGATGGACATTTATTACATATGATGATTTGAATTTACTACTTAGGATGGATATTGTCAAATTCAATTAAATTATAGATATTTGACTCATTTGTTTTAATTATAGATGATGATCATGTTCCAATAATAGTTTAGGTGGTGAATAAATGTAAAATTAATGCTTGGCACCTCTAAAACGTAATTGAAAGTTTTGTGGTGAGCCAAATTAAAAGAGGTGGTAATCTGGAAGTAGATGTCTTATCTCAATGGGCTTTAAATTTTGGTGAAACATAGGAATTTAGGTTGGGGGATTTTAGAGGTGTTAAGTTAGTGGAATTAGGTGAAAACACAAGAGAGGACAACACCTTAAATGAACAAGGTGGTGAAGTGAGTGAAGTAGGTTTGACATGAAAAGCGAAGGAAGGGGTGGCAGGAAGTGGTGAAGTAGTAATTCATTAATAGAAAGTGTGGACAATCCAAGGCAGTGTTAAATGCAACCCCTCGATTAAGATGTGTTAATTGCATTTAGAAAGGGTTGAGAAAAATTCTACAAAAAACTTTGGTGGTGGTGGCATTGGTTGTCACAAGAAATGGAAACCAATTTCACCTTCTAGTCACGAAGATCTTTGGGCCTATTTTATGGAGAGGCATCCGAGAAATGATTGGAAGGCCTATTCCTTGCTGACAACAAGCGGCTAGTGCAGTGTGCAAAAATGATTTGTGGTAGGGATTTCGGCTCTCTGAAACACATTTATAGAACCAACATGGATGTTTACTCCTTAATTGTGGTGTTGGGCTTGGATTTAGGTGAACTAGTGGAAATGGTGAGGATGGTGATGCAAAAAATTTGAATGAAGATTTTCTGGTAGGCATGGAGTCCATTATTGAATGGGTGGTTCCAGGTGTAGGTTTAGATTATTCTGAAGGATTGGTAGATGACGAAATTGAGGAGCTCTATGGGAGACTGGGGCGCAAACCCTTTATTCATTGGCCCAAAGGAAAATATAAAGCTTGTTGCCATGAGGAAGCACATTTGGGATGGAAAGCGCTCAAACTCTTCATCGAACTCATGGAGGTTGATGAAGTTTTGGCACAAGCAAAGGTGGAGATGTAGGGATTGGAAACAAAAAGGAAGTGCCAGAAGAAGAAGTTAGGGAAGCGGTAGAAGAAGAAGCCTTTGAAGGAGATAGCCAAGCATCTGTTAGGTTCAGGTGGAGCTCATTAAGACTGGACATGTTTTTCTGTGTCTAATTTTGAATTCTCCCTCTACTTTTGTTGTATTAAAGTGTGTAACTCTGAACATTGTTAATGCTGGTTATTTTTTCTAAGGATTTTACTAGTAAATAGTTACAGGGGTTGTGGGGTTTATTTAATGTTTTACTCTCCATGTTAAGGTTCCTCTAGTTTTTTTCATTTGCTGTGTAATTTTGGTGGGTAATGAAACTAAACAATAGATGTACTTTTTATCTTTACAAGCAATACAAAATTTTTGTGTTACCAACACAAAAAATCTAATTGCCTTTTTTTTTTTTTGCTTGATAACACGTAGCAGAGCTACGAAGGAAATTAAATTGCAATAATCAATAAAATTTACATGAGATATTGAAGGGATCCAAGCTTCGGTCAACAAATGACAACCATATCAAAAACCTTATTGATGGTCGATCCTCCATTGCCTCAATGGCCAATTTAGCCACTCAGAATGTGACTGAAAATCAGATAACGCTTCCATTCATTTCATTTTTGATAGTAAAATGGCTACCCAACTTGTAGGCACCCTGGTGTCCAAGCCTATGCCAAAGTACATTATCTCTCAAAGAAGTGTTAATAGCATATTTGGACCTTTGAGCTGAAATAGATTTCTTTTGCATTCAAAATCGGCCTAAGACACACCTTTTTCCACAGTGAGAGCATGTACAATAGCTGTCTTGTTTATTATCCTATACCCCAACTATGTTGGGACAACACTCCTTGTACTCCAATTGAGCTCACAATATCTCCCACTGGGAAGGCCATTCACCCATATATCCAAATATAGTGTGACTTCAACTATGGAGTGAAGGTCACCCAAAAGTCCCAAGACTCCCTCGAATGCTATCTTGGTCCAATGGAACCAAAAACATTCCCATTCACAACCCAATTTTCTAGTTCATTCACTTCACTCTTGTTATTTAATCATATGAGTTAAATAATTAAATTACTTAGTCTATAATCATGAGTTATTATAGAGGCACGATATATTTAACTAATTTTTATTGAAATAAAACATATTAAATTAATAAAAGGAAGCAAAATAAGAAGCATTTTTAGAAGCAAAAAAGGAAGCAACAACGAAAGCCAAACTAGAAGCAATCTTGGAAGAAAAATTGGAAGCAATATTGGAAAAAAAATTGGAATCAAAATTGGAAGCAAAATTGGAACCAAACTTGGAAGCAAAATTGGAAGCAAAAGTGGAAGCAAAATGGGAAGCAAAACCAGAAGCAAAATCGGAAGGAAAATTGGAAGCAAAACTAGAAGAAAAACCAGAAGCAAAACCAGAAGAAAAACTAGAAGAAAAATTAGAAGCAAAACCGAAAGCAAAACTGGAAGCAAAACTTGAGGCAAAACAGGAGGCAAAACTGGAAGCAAAACTGGAAGCAAAATCGGAAGCAAAACTAGAAGCAAACTTGGAAGTAAAATCGAAAGCAAAACTAGAAGCAAAAATGGGAGTAGACACAGAAGAAAAACCAGAAGCCTAATTGAGCCCTAATTTAGGTGCTATTTTCGATGCTATTTCCCGGTACTATTTTAGTCGCTAATAGAGGCACTATTTTTGGCGCTATTTCTCAGTGCTATTTTAGGCACTAACAGGGGCACTATGATTTTTCAGTGCTAACTTCAGCATTATGTCTGATGCAAAATTTGGCATCAAAGTTGGTGCTGAGATGACCATGCCTATTTGCACTGAGTTTAGTGCCGACCAAATCACCTAATTCGTGGACTAAAATACACTAAAATCCAGTGCTATTTTAGGCACTATTTTCTTGTTCTGTTGTAGTGTCATTTACCATTATGGGCAAATGATTCCACCTAGGTTGGACCCATTCGCCCAAGATGGCGAATGAGTCCCCTTCAACTCAAAATTAAAACTTAATTCAAAACTCTAGTAGGCTTGCATTCTCCAAGATCCTAGGTTAGCCTGTAGTGTTGTAATTTTAGGAATTATTGCATAATTGAGTATAAATACAAGGTTTTTTCTCTCATTTCATCCTAGCTACCTAATCAAGCAATCAAGTATTCATGCATATAGTTCACAAAAGCATTTAAGCATTCATAAGAGCATTCAAGGCATTTCAAGGGAAGATTATCAAGCATTCAAGAGCATTCTTCAATTTTCTTTCATCATGTCAAAGATTGCTCGCATCATGTTATTTTAGAGCTAGCAATTATGGTGTAGGATTTATGTTTCAAGCAAGCATTGCATCAACATCAAGCAAGATTTCAAGTCTACATCGATTAGAGCCATCACTTACATGTTTACAACATTCTATCACAAGGGTTTGGTGAGTTACAACATCATTATTTGTTCATTCATTATTCTCTATTCCATTTCTTTTCATTTCAAGGGTTTAATTACTAACAAGGGGTCTGACCAAGGAAAATTCGTATTTACTAACCCCCACAACATTTTTCCCTCTCTTTGCATGTGATTTGCAAGTCTAGGTTGTAGATTTATCAAGGAGCAAGATTGAAAAAGTAGTCATCAATTTTTCAAAGCAATTCAAAGTTGTCATGGTGGTCATCAACCCTTGGAGAAGCTTGGAGAAGGTATGTAGGCTGAATTTTGCAGTCTCTGATCCAAAAAACCACTCTAGAAGAGCAAAGCAGACCGAGAGCTACAAATTCTAGTTTTGAATTTTGAGAAATATAGAAGTCGATTGATTTGCCACTATTGGTGAATGATTCCCACTATACAATCCTGAACAAGAATTTTGTAGATCTAAGTACCCTTTTGGATGAAACCTACTCCTACACATTTTCCAGAAAACTGGACCAATTCGCCCAGCCTAGTGTATGAGTCCCAGTCAGGTTCAACATCAAAATTTTTAGTGATCCAGACCTCCATTATGCATTCTTCATTTTCCCATGTGCACACTTCCAGTTTCACAACTTTCTATTACATTTTACTTTCGTTCTTACATCATTTAGCATTAGTTTGTATTTCATACTATTATGATCACAGAAAGCTGGTTTATAATTTCTAGGAGATTTTGATTTTTGCTAAAATCACATATTTTTATAAAATATAATGATTTAAGCCTTAAAAGGTTCCATTTAAAGAATTATAATTGAAGAGGGTTTGATCAAACTACCTTAGATCAAACCCCGCTGGATAGAACCCCGCTAGTTTTAAACCATACCTATAACTGAGTCTCCTTTACACCTATCAAAATGTTGATAAAAACCACTTTTGATTTACCTTTGGGGATCAAATGAATTGATTTAAATTTTTTTTTTTGTAATTATGTAGTCCTTATTATAAGCTTCCCAAAAAGTATAATTTTAAATAGATTTAATTTAATTATTATATTTATTTTTTATTTCTTGTGAAAGTAGGTTTTTCCCCAAAAATCAAGCTCTATCTTTTTCACATGTGGAAAAATGGAAGATTATAAAAAAAAATTGTAAAATATGAGTGCAATAGATATTGTAGTCCTTGATCGAACAAAAAAATTAAAATAAAATTTTGATATGTATAAAAGAAAAGTTAAGTGTTCTACAATCCATCTATGTTTGAATTGTAATTGATTTGACTTCAAAACTTGATTAATGAAAAAATATTCAATCAAACACTATGAACCAATTTGAAGCACTATATATCATAGTTACAAATCCAAATTTGAAAAAAAATGAATTTTATCCTTCATGGAAAAAAAATGATGTGTTATATGATAAGTGTCACTCCTTAAAGATGGTGCTTATTGAAAAAAACTAGTTTTCGAAGGAGATGAAAAAAGAAGTGCAATCTGATTCCCCAATTTTTGAAAAAAATTATATTTAGAATCTTTAGACAAAATGTCACAAATCATTATTTTGTATCATCTTCAAATCCCTTATGATTTAGCCGCTATAGGAGCTCAAAAGTGAATATTTAGTTAGAAAAAATCATTCCAGTGTCTAGTTTGGCCAAAAATTGTAAACCAGTATTATGGGATCACCAGACTACACATGTTTTTCAAACATTTTGTATTTTATAAGTTTAAAAATGGTAGTGAACCCTCATAATCTTTTATCATTTCCCTAGAGCCCTCCCTTTGTCATATTTCAATCTCCTTTGCATTGAAATCTCAAGAGTTTGTTCTTGAGTGAATACTGTGGAGTTTTGTCCCCTTTCCTTTAAGGTTGCAAAACCCTAAAAGCGAAAGTGAGAGCACAAAATATTCTTATTCATTTTGGTGAACTTGCATATAGAGCATTATGTTTATGATTTAGAGTGCATTTACATCCTAGATTTAGCTTGCATTAACATTACATTGTATTTTACATTAGTTAATTAACATTCTAGGGTTTCAAAATTTGCATTAGTGAAAATCTCATTTAGCTTGGATTATTGCACTTAACTTCATTGAAAAAAGTAAAATTCTACATTTTCATCTTATATTTGCATTATAAAACATAAAAAGCATAAAATTCAATTAAAAAATTCTAATTTTTTAAAAAAAATTACTTCCTAGACTGATTTGTCACCTTGGGCGAATCAATCACTTTGCATATTTTTCACTGAATTTTCTATCATTTATAGTTAAGTTTCTAAGTTTTTGCTTGTTTTTTCTATATTTCAGTATTACTTACTAGAATTTCAATTTTAAGCAATTCATTCTTGTTAGCTCTTACATTGCATTTGCATTTTACCTGCATTTAGTAGCCTTTGCATGAGTGTTTGGTTTCTTATTTTCAGTACCCTAGTGAGAAGAAGTTCAAGACTCATGCCATCCCATGATAGCACAATCATTGTGGATCTTGGGTTATCTAGAGCTTCCACTCCTAGTATTGACACTAGAACACTAGGCATGGATAACACCCTTAGCAACTCTTTGCCTTCAAGTAGCATGCAAGTTGAACCAAGGAATGATGATATCCCACAAGAGAAAATAGTTAAAATTCATGAGGACTTATTAAACCTATGACAATAAATCAACATTGAAAACATTTCAACTACTGCAATTCCTACAATAGAAAACATTCACTACATGCTTGAAAGTGAAGATGGCCTTGACCTTGTGAAAAACATAGTTCAAATCTTTGGAAAACATCTTCCTTCAACCTCTAGTGCTCCTATACCAAAAAACACTATCACAAGCCAAGGGGGAACTCAAATTCATCCTTCCACAACCATAGCCTCAATCATCACCTATACCACTCCCCAAGTCACAACAACCATGCAATTGGTTAGTAATGTGATTCCTTCCTTGGGTATTCCTACTAGCACCCCTAGTTCCTATGTGACATTGTATATTTTTTCTTCTACCACATTACCACCTATAAGCATTTCATTCACTTGTCCTACCAATACATAGACTCCATCACCACTTTCACTTCCATATCATACCACTTATAATTATCCTCTCATATAACACAACTTTTCCAAACCGTTTTATCCATGCAAAAACAAATTTCCACCATAAACCAAAATCATAATGGCCCACCCACATACTATGTCAAAAGTAGTCCATTGTCTTTGGAAATATTTGGAACACAGATGCCACAATGAATATAGGTGCCTAGATTTGAGAAATATGGAGGGAAGGGAGATCCTTCTAACCATGTTATTACCTACACTGCCTTATGTAGTGACTTCATCCTTGATGACAGATTGTTGGAAAAAATCTTTCCTAGGTCCTTAAAAGATATTTCCTTGGAATGGTTTTCTTCTTTACCAAATAATTCAATTCGTTCATTCAATGAACTTGTTGATCCATTTGTAAACCATTTCCAAGTGCATATGACTCCCAAGCTGAACATGGCTGATTTGATGAGATGCAAGCAAAATGAGGGAGAAAAAGTCACTAACTTTTTCTCATGCTATCAATCACTTTATTCCCAAATTGATGTCTAGGTTCCTTACCCACACCTTCAAAATATGTTCATAGAAAATGGAGAGAAAAAGTGAAGACAAGTTGACCATGATGAAATTCCCATCCTTCATGCATTTATGCACTTCCCTCCGTGATTATCAAATTTTGGTTAGTAGTTGAGATACAAGGTCCACTTCTATGTGAATTGAGAAATCTAAACCCCTAAACCAAAACAATGCCCAACCTTTTAGAAAGAAAAACAAAGGGTTCCTTCAATTTAACCCTCCTCAACAACCAAGTAGCCATTGTCAAAACCATGGTGCCCTTTACTTATGGCAATGCAAGAAGACAATTCACACCCTTACCTAATACCCTTCATAACACAATGTCCCAACTCCTAGAACAACAAATGATTACCTTGCCACCCATTAAAATACTTGACCCTAATAAGCATTTACCCATGAGCTTTAAATCCAATGCTTATTGCCACTATCATTGAAAAAGTGGACATGACATGGAACATTGCAAGCATCTTAAACATCTTGTGCAAGACCTCATTGATCTTGGTTGTTTATCCATTGGAGGTGTAAGCAACCAAGGAAATAAGTCCGTAGCTCGTTTGAACCAAAACTTGCAAAATTTTGTCAACCCAATGCTTGGACACAATGTTTCATTTGCCAAAACTAGTAAAACTACAAAGAATGATGTGATGAATGTTGATAGAGATGATTAAAATACTACTCTTCTTTTAATCAATGCTATCGATATCAATCCCATGGATGAAATGATAGGGGCGATAGAAATCATCCCTCATAAGGGCCAACCTAATAATCCTCTTAACATTTCTTTCTCCTCACAGGATATACTTAAACATTTTCCTGATGGTCCTCTCTACATAGCCAGTCAAATCTATGACAAGCCCACTAATGGGATACTAATAGATCCCTCCTGTGGAGAGAATGTGATCACCAAGGAATTCTTTATTTTGTATAAACTCTATCAAGATGAATATGATAGAAAAAAAGCATGCATCAAGGAACACAATGTCTTTCTGTGCCCTATGATAAGATCGATCACCCTACCATTACAAATAGGACCAAAAATATTAGATATCACATTGTCCATCATCCTGCATTTGGACCAATTTCATGTGAAGCTAGGCCACCGATGGCTTCACTCCATGAAATTTGTCCCTTCAGTTGTGCATAAATGCTTAAATTTTCCCTTTGAAAATGAAATATGTACTATCCACCATAGCAGCTTTAACCCCCTATCTTCCAAAGGAAATTTTTCCTTAGATTCCTTTTGGCCCGAACCCATGGAACCTATAAAACCTTGAGAAGACTTTTTTTCTTGTCCTATTAGAAGTTCAAGGAAAAGAAGATAGCAGAGCTATCTCATGAAAACATATCCCCATCCATCGTTGAAGCTCCCATCATAGACAAAATCATACTTCAACCTCAACAAGAACCAAACAACCAATACAAACCATAAATAAAAACTTCACCTACATCATCGAAAAGACCAAGAGACAATGAAAGCAAACCTGTCACACCTCCTAGAATAAAAAAATTCACAAATAAAATGAGAAAGTAGATGAACAACCTCCTGTGGTTCCTTTCATTCCTCCCTTTAGGGAAGAAATGAAACTGACGGTTGATCAACCTGCTCCTATGCAAATGCAACTTGAGAACAAAACCAAATGAAATAGAGGTGCTAGAGAGCGTAGGCATAGATGTCATTCCATTGGTCACAAGTTACATGAAGAATTAAATAAAGAAAATAAAAATCCAAACTTAAATGAAGCAATGCATGATGACCCTCCTCCCCAACCAAAACAAAACAATCCAATACAACAATCACAACAAGACATGAAATCTTTAATGCACATTATCATTCATCCTCCTATTGTGATTAACTTGGATGATGATGAGGAAACAACTAAAATCAACAAAGAGGTGCATAATGAATTAAACACATTATTTTCCTCTTCCATGAGCTTAAATGAGAAGTCCCCTATACAGAGTGTTGAACCTTTTGCTTCTCCTAGTTCAACACTTGCTCTTATCCCTTTGGCTAGTTTCCCATCCTCGGCATACACAAAACATGATTGGGAGGTCGATGACTCACACATAGGTTGACTAGCATTTTCCTTAGTAGTCTTTTTCATTTTCTCTTTTTTTTTCCTTTTCTTTTGTGTGATTGCATTGAACCATCAATTTTGGGGGTTGCTATGGACTTCTCTTGCACTCTTAGGATCTTTCACCTGAAAGGAGAGAGATAGAACCCTAAAATTGAGGTGGTTCACTCAAATAAAAGAATGCAAGATGGAATTATGACTAAATATAATGATCTACATGCAACTAAGCTATGAAATTGATTAATCGTGAATGCAAAACTAATGAAATGTGCAATGTTTGAAAACATAGTGAGGCATAAAGGAATGAACTAAAACATGAAAAAACATAAACAATGTTGAAAGAGGTTAAATAGTGTGCACCAAGGAATTGGATGTTGAATCTGAAAGGCTCTAAAAATTGGCAGAAATCATTATAAATCACCAGTGGGACTCATTTGCCACTAATGGTGAATTAGTCCTACAACTAACAAAAACACCTCAAACTACTTTCCCATAGTTGGGAACTGGATTATGACAAAATCAACTTTTTTACCCCTTAGGTGGGACACATTCACCAGTGATGGTGAATCAATCCTCCTCCAAAAATTTTCAAAACCTTAGGTCAATTCTATAGCTCCAAATCTGCACTTGTCTTTTTGTCGGGTTGACAAAGACAAATCTACAGAAAACTGACAGTGCATTGTCTCCAAGCTTGAAATAGGGTTTACTTCACTAGAAACACTTTGTTGACTTCTTTTCCACTTTTCCACACGTAATTGCTTAAAAAATATGCATACAAAAGTCTGCAAACACACATGCAAAAGGGGGAAAATGGTTAAGGGTTAGAGTAGAGGGATTTGCCTTTGTCAAATTCCACTTTGGTAATCAAACCCTTAATAAAGAAATGAAATGAAATGAGCAATGATTAATGAATAAACAACATGCAAGTGTCCTAAACTAACCACCCTTGTTGAAGAAATCTAAAGATATGTCAATTGTTTCTCCAAGATGTTTGATGTTTGCTTGATCAAATGATGCTTGAATGAACTAGTGAATGAGTGAACTTGATGAATGATCGAATCAATTAGTTGTAAAATGAGAAGAAAAATAGTTATTTATACACATTTATGCACTAATTACCCAATGATACAACATCATAGGCTAACATAAGGTCTTTTTGAATAAAAAACCCGAAAGGAATTTTGAATTCTTTTGAATTTGGAGCTAAGAGGGACTCATTCGCCACCCGTGGTGAATAGGTCCCACTTTGGGCTTGTAAGGGGGTGTCAGGAATTAACTTGCATTTAATGTTGTTTTCCAGGTTTACATTCAAAAATACACTTAATTAAGTCTTATGAGTGCATAAAGGGGTCATATGAAGCATATGAAAGGTGTAAATAGTGATAACAAGCCAAGAAAAACATGAAATATTGTTACAATACTTTACAACTATTTAGAATAGGACTTGATAAGGGATGAAAATGTGATTTTTAGGTGAATTGTAATGAGAAGAGTCTAGAAAAGTGTAGAAATGTGTTACAACACTTCACAACACCTTCACAAGACATCATAATTTGAATATTTAGGACCTAATGTGAATGCTTAAGTTACATTGCAACATTAAATCAAAGCTAGATAAGTCAAACATCATAGGGGGAGACCTAAATAACCATGAAAATGTCAATGATCCACTTTTCTATGCACATTTAGCCCCCACTTTACTGAGAGGATGAGCTTGCTTCAAATTCACACTAAAGTAGCCATGCATATTGAGAAGGATCTAAATGCACTTATGTTAGCAAGATGGAATGACAATGATCAAGAGGGATGATCAAGCCCCCAGGATGAAGATCCCATGGAAAAATAAACATAAGAAGAAGGGAACACATGGGAGAAGGGAGAATGAGAGAATGGATAAGAGATATGAAAGGGAAAAGGAAAAGTTGGATCAAGCTTCGATCATTTGTTCACTTAGTTGTGAATCAGATCTAGGCTATTTGTCCAAAAAGAAAATGCATACTCACTCTGGGGTGATAGAACTCATGGTGGTCCATGGGGTGAGAAGACCCAAAAGGTGAAATACATAAGCTAGTCGGTATGCACTCACAAACACATAGGTGGCTATGTAGAAAGTCGTGTCACGAAATGGGCTTTCTGTTCAACCATATCAAAGTTATACCTCCTCATAACTTTAACAAGGTGCCACAAAGGAAAAAAATGGTTTGTGCTTCATGATACAAGCAAAGCTTCATATGCTTAGAACTCATGAAAAAATGAAAAGGTACCATAGTCATGCAATTTTCGTTATGCAAGGTGGCAAAGATGTAAAATGTAAAATGCAAAAGTGCAAAAGATGTTCGAAGGAGTCTTGTTAAGTTCATGCAAGGTTTGTCACTTAGGGAACATTGTATCTAACGTCTCTAAGAGAGGACCAATAAAAGAATAGTATATTCACAAGTTAGGGGATGCAGTGTGGGTATGTTCAGGATCACCATGGAAAAAATAGGCCCTTAAGTGGTGAAAAATTTAGAAAAATAAGAGTTAGACAACTTAACATAAAAATTTGAATAATTTATCTATATTATTTAAAAAATATGTAAGAATAGAATATGTAACAAATTTAATATAGTTTCTAAACTACTAGGTTTATTTTTACTTTTTAAATCTATAATTTGACATTTCAATGCAGTAGTACTTAAATTTCAGGGAAAAAATAAGTAGGTGTCTGTTTGACCACTCTAACCACAATAAAATGATAAAAAAAATTTATAATATTTTATATATAAGTAGAGGACTCATGTCCCAATGTGATGCACATTTTTTGGTAAATTTTTTCCAAGTAAATAATAAATTATGAATTTTTTATTACAAATTTTAAAAGATATACAAAATCATATGTCTGACCACCTTAACTTGGTCAAAAATTCATGAAATTCAATTTTTTTTTTTTAATCCTATAGTATGCAAATCATATAATGTGACACATGTTTTAGATTCAAAAAATGTGATAGCATTTGAAAGCTATATATGTTTTTCAATCAACCTATCAATTAGGACTTTAGTCATAATTCAAATAGAAAATTAATAATAATTATTTATTGATGGAAAATAGAGAATCTGCTTTAAAAACACTTTTCCTTTCATCAATTTTGGGTAAAAAATGGTTTCCAGCCAGATACCCTACACATACCCATCATATCACCACTTTTTGGCCCATCATGATCTTGCACATACCCATGTGTCACACCAAGCTACTAAGAGGAATGTAATATGCTAAGATAGATCACACTTATGAAGGACATCATATCCAATGTCATCCAAAAAGTGACAAACGTATCGTATGAAGTGACAAGGCTTCACTAAGAACCAAGAATGTGAATGGAATGATGCCAATGTATGCCTCCCACTTTAAAGGAATTGCTACAAACTATTCTATGAGAAATTTTTTTAAAGTAGCAAAGGAAAGATGCAAAAATAAAACAAGACATGAGAGCCAACTTGGAAAGCCCCTATGCCAAGTCATTTTTTTCTAAGTTAGGCTACTTCATGTAAGAAAAAAACAAAATAAAAGAAAGGGAGGTTTCTCCCCAGGAAGGAACACACCAAACACATAAGGGATCTATGGATTTGGGATCAGTATGTTCATTGCTGCAATTTTTTTATGAAAGAGCTCAGAACTTACATCATTCCCCAAAGCACATAGAACTAGAAGAATGACAGAAAGATACCAAAAACAAGAGAAAAACAAAGTCCGTTTTGGGTCAACATGGAAGAGACATTGTGGTCTTGTTACTAATTTTTTTCGCTATAGCTCGATTGGTGGAGCTGGTTTAAATATTGTTATATTTGAAAGTGGAAAGAACAGTTATTTATGTTTATGCTCAAGTTTTTTTTGTACTATATTCATCATTCATCAGGTGACAGTTATGCAAGTTCTTTGAAAAAATGAGTTTTAGAAGTATTGCTCGAATTATTTACAAATCAAATGGAGTACAAAGCTGAATGTACGAATGATTAAACAATAGAGTGATTTTGTTTGTTTCATGAAATGATTCACATTACATATGTTCATTTGATTGCAAGCATACAAATGACAAGTACAACGTTGCATTTTAATGCATTTCTTTCATAATGGAATTGAAAAAAGAAATTTAATATCCACACAAGTTGTGGTTTTAGTTAATTCCATTCATTACTGAAAGTAAACTATATAGCTCAAGGTAAAAATAAATAAGAAAGCAGATAGCAGAAGACATATCCATCATTGCTTGATTCTTCATATTTAGTTGAGACGCTTGCTGCTTGCTCCATCCTACTTCCACTCCTGAGTGTGCCTGCAAAAGATTGAGAGGGGTGTCAATTAAGAGCTTCAGATATTATTTATACTACAAGCTCTACCAACAGACATATAATTCACTCTTCGAAATGCATGGAATCAACTAAAGGAAGGAACAAAAACATGAATTGAAAAGAGAAAACATCATTATCATATATTGTTTTTATGCTAACATTGTTCATTTCCGTGTGCAGGTATAGGGAAAGTCATGTAGCTGATTATCTTTTGAAGACCAAGCATGTGGGAAAAAAATAGGCTCCCACAAGGGTAGAGCTCGGCATGCTACCCCTTAGCATTACAGGTGGGGCTAAGTGAAGAAGTATTATGCAACTAAAAGAGTAAATGAGAGTCATTCATCAAATCCATCAAGCCGACTGTTCACTCATAACCATCAAGTAATTTTTTTTTGAAAGCTACAGGTGAAGAGTAGGTTTAAATGAGCTCAATCAATTCAATTGGAATACATCATTTTCATAGTTGTAAATCTCAAATATTGTTGTATGGTTTGATATTTCTGCCATAGTATTGTTTGTTGCTTAAGGTCTGTTCACTTTAAATGTAGTTTCATATTTTTCTATTATGGAGTAGCAGTGTTCTATCTTACAATGGCGATAGCGAATAGGCATACATAATGCCTCAACTAAGAGCATTGTTTCATATTTTCATTTGGGAAGAGAGAAAGGCATAAGACAATTTTATTAAATGGAGCATAAAAATGCATGAAGAGTGCCAATTAGGAGAGCATAAATATGTAAGGACAGTTTAGCATGAAGAGAACTCTAGATTCCCATTAGAGTAAAGGATGACAAGCATCAGTATAGTGACTACTATGTTTGATAAAGGAAAGTGGATGATACAACAAAGACAACTAGTTTGATTTTGGCTGAGAGTGCAAATGTTGCATTAAGTGAAGCTTATGCATCACTGTATTTGAAAAGGAACAATAAAAAATACTTTTATTTTGGAGACTTGTTCTGTCATTCAAAGTATATCTTCAAAGAATAATTTGCATGGGTCTAGGAAGACAAATGTGAACAGATTGAACATGAATTACAGTTTGTAGAAGTCATTTGCAGAATGAGCAGAGAATGACAAAGTATGAGAGAGCTTTAAGATGCAAGTAAGCAATTTACAGTATGTTTTCAGAAATAAAATGGAACAAGGATCACATATATACCCAACTTCATAAATAGGGGAATTCTCATATTGATTTAAAGTTATAGTCATGTATTCCCATTTGAGTATGTCAAATTCAAATGCAAATTTACCTAGATTTTTACTATTTTCAAGAAAACCCATCACAAAGTTTCATTAGAATGCAAAACTTGTACAGTGGTGGGTTGAGTTTCAAACTCTTGTTTTCTAGAAATTCACAGTACATAAACATTCTCTTCAAAATACTAAGTGCGCATGTTGGGTTCTCAACATAAATATAGAGGAAAAGCGAGATAATTGATTTCTTCAAAATTTCAAATACCCATATGAGTTTTATCTCAGAAATGTTGCTACAGAATGCCATGAAGGGTTCTTACAAATTTTAGAATGCAAATGAAATGCCATAATGGGTTGAGCCCAGATTTTGAATGAATAACAAAATACAGATGGTTGTTTATTTTTTCATAATACTCACATTGGGGTTTTGAATCAAAATATACAATTTTTTTCACCATTTCCAGTTTACCAACATGGGAATTTCAATGGGGAGAGAAAAATAAATGTTTTTATCACAATCAAAAGATACCCATGTGAGGGATTTTCAACATAAAGGAAAAATAAATGTGTTTTCTCAAAAATATCATTTACCCATGTGGGATTTCGTTAAAATACAAGATTTATACAATGCTCTCATGGTCGAGCTTGAATGTAGGAAAATCACAAGAGTGAGTGTGATTTCTTCAAAAACAATGAATTCCCACATCAAGTTTTGTCTCAAAAGATACCATAGAAGTGAAGATCATCATGGGTCGAGCCCAGAAGTATTTCAAAAGCTCATATCAAAATATACATGGCACAGCCTCGAGAGAGCCCTTGGCTCATAAACAATCAAAATCTTCTTGCAAATTAAAGCTTTTGTAAGCTTTGTAAGAAATGGAAAGCAAGTAGAAACAAAGGATTACCATCATTTTCCTGTTGAAGATAAAGAAGCTTCGGTTGAGCTCTCACAGAGCTTTCAACATCAAGAGTCGAGCTCATATGTTGGTAGCCAAGAAATAACATAAACAAAGTACAAGAAATGGAGTAAATGCATTAGACAAATACGTTATAGCCGCAGCCAGTGAGGCCTTTATTCTCATCAAAGAAGCCAATAATGAATAGAATACAGGAAATAACACTTACCCTGAGTTATGGAGGCCGAATCTGATGGAGAATCAAATGGAAGAGAGCTCGAATGGAGCCTTAGAGTTCAAACTCTAAGTATGGTGGCACTTATTGCAGAGTTTACTCTCAAAGCCAAAAAATGAAATGAAGTGATTAGGGTTTTCCTTTGTTTTTATCATGTTTCCCTTGCTTGAACTTGGGGCCTATTTTATTTCACATTAAATATCAAATGTTCCAAGTTGAATTCATCATGTGGTCAATTTTCAATGCCTAGGTTGAGCCTTGTGAATATGGTGGTGCTATTTGTCTAAGTCCTTAGGTTTATTTGATCAAATTTTTGGCAATGTAAGGGGCTTTAGACTTTAGCGATTTGTGATTAATAGTTCCTTAGTAGGAAATAGATAGTTATAGATATCCTTGATTTTGATTGGTTTTGTGAGAAATCAATAAAAAAATGTAAAATCATTGCACTTATGACTGAGGGTTTATTTTGTTTGCAAATTGATTTAGTAAGAAATCAATTTGGATAGTGATAAGAGATGCATGATATATTTTATGATTTTTTGAGAAAATCAAGCATTGTAAAGGGAGAAATAAGGTTGTGATTTTTTGCAAAAGATTTCTAAAATCTTTAGGTTGCAAAAAAAATTGAGTCAAATTGAGAGAATTTTAAATCTGCAAGCTATGTAAAGCAAGAATAAAACAAATTGTTTTATTCTTTTGCTATTTTTAGCATATGGTTATTGCTTTTCTTCCTTGGTCAGATTTGAGGTTCTTGCTAGAGAGATAAGGTGTTTTTTTTCTTTAAAAGCATATTTGGCCTATTTTGAGAGGCTTTTTAGTATGTGCATGCAAAAAGTGTGCTTTTTCCACTTTTTGTGCAAGCTTATTGGGCACTTTTGATACCTTTTCTTGAGCTTTTCTTTTGAGCTCGGATTAGGGTTTTGGGGAGATATATCTTGTGGAAAACTTATTGTTTTTCCAGTTTAGATTCTAGTTTCTTGCTCTTACACATTTTTGAGCTTGTAAAATTCTTTCTACTCAGGTTTTGAGAGTTTTCACTCCTTCACCCAATAAATTTGTAGTTTTAGTATGATGTTCATATTGTGATTCTGTTTTATAGATCCTTTTATGTCCTAATATTGCAGATTGTTGATATAAAAAGTTTCATTTAATGTTGGTTGCATGTTGTGTTTATGTTCAAACCTTCATGCAAATAAATTTTGTACTGATGTTCATGAGAGATTGTAAGATCATTTCTATTTTTCTAAAAATTGTTTATGGGTGAAATATCAAAGTCATTATTAAGTTGAGATCACATTAGATAGGATTTTATTTCAGTCATATACTCTATCCTTTTTCCTAGAAAATCATTTAGAATAGGATCATCATTCGGAGAACTAGCTCACTTTGGAGATTCATTCTCACAAAGAGTTACCCACAACTCGAGAACATTTCCATGTGTCAATAGATTGTTGAACTTTCAGTTTTAGCAGGGTGCAAATCTTATTGATAACAAGTATCAATGCTTTGCATCATCCCCAAAAGGAAAACACAAGCAAAAAGAAAATGAAATGCAAAATAAAAGGGAAATATTTTGGGTCAACATGAAGGAGACATTTTGGTCTCAATGCCTTTCGTCATCTCCAAAAGGAAAAACACAAGAAAAGATAAAAAAAGAAAAGGAAAAGGGACTATTTGGGTCAACATGGAAGAGACATAGGGCATTTCAATGCTTTGTGTCATCCCCAAAAGGAAAAAACAAAACAAAAGTGAAAAAGAAAATGCAAAATGTACAACATATAGAAGAATAGAGGTACAAATAGATGAAATTCACAAAGAGAGAGAGAACATAAAACACACATTACAGGGGAATACGATACACACATACAAGCACACCAAAGGAAATAAAAACAAAAAGGAATGTGAGAAAATGTACTATGGGATGATAGGATAGAAATCCATGTCAGTGAAGTGATACTTGTTCAGTATGTCCTGTAATGTCCAACATTCATCAGTTTGGTGTCAAAGAATATGATGATATTTGCAATATGGTATGTTAGAATCTTTAGGACAGATGACCAACTTGTTTAAAGGTGGTAAGAGTATAAGGCCTTTGTTTAAGAGCATTTGGAGTCTCCTTTCACATTCAGGTGGTGGATGGAAAGGAAACTTTAGTGCCTTCAATTTGTAAGGTCATTTTCATTTACTAGTTTCTCCTTTTTCATGGATGGAAAGAGGAAGAGGACCCATTAGGATCCTAGCATCCTTGTCATTAGAATTAGGTGATGGTTGCTCACATGGAAGGAGGGAATCCAAGTCAGGAGGAGAATCAGAGATCATTATACCATCATCTCGAAGTCTCCAATATTCAAAAGGATGCTTGTTTTCATGAGGAGGATATTTATATCCTAAGCCTATTGTGTTTTCATCTATTGGTCTTTGTTCGAAAATTTGGTGAATATTATGCTCAATTTTTGCGTCACAACCTTGTTTGCTTAAGATAGTAAATCCTTTTACATATGTTTCGTCAAGGTTGATTGGTGTGATTGTAAATTTGTTATTACAAAATGGTTGAGGATGTGGTTGTGTAAAGGAACTAGGTCCTCTTGTGGGAGGGAACTTAAGTCCTTTAGTCATTTCAGGATGTAAATAACCCAACATGTCAGGAGGTTGAATGGTAGGAAGATCTTGTGACTTCATGGATGTGTAAAGGGCTACATTGTCTTCAAGGTTGTCAAAGAATGAATTTAAGAACTTGGTCATGCTATCATCTTCTTCTCCAATGATTTCTACAATATGAGGACATCCATTTGAAGTTGAAGGAGCATGAGGAAGCTCAAGGTCATTAGGATCATAGCCAAAGGAACAATTGGACATGTCTACTAAGGATTTCAATGAATTCCAAAACTTATTAAAGTAGAAAGCCATGATGACAATGAATAAAAGTAAACTAATATGCAAGAAAGTATATAAAACATAAAATATGGAAAGTATGACAAAAAGCAGTAACAACAACTATGATGTAGAAAATACCCAAACACATGCCTGAAAAATGTAGTTCAAAGTATGTAGGTGGACTGATATTCCCAGGGTGGCGAATGAATCCAGGTATGGATTTTTTATGTTTTTTTAGAAAATTTAAAATGATTTCAATTCTTTTCAGATGTAGAATGAGGATGCAAATGCAAATTTTTATCTTTTTAATGATTTGATATGAAAAAATGAAATCTATATGATTCTTTCACTAATGCAATTTGAGAAACCCTAGGATGCAAAAACAAAACAAAACCTAATTGAATGTTGATGCAAAGGAAACCTAGGATGCAAGATGCAACTGAAATAAAAAAGACAATGTGTTCAATATGCGGGTTCACCAAAATGAACCATCAATTTTGGGGCTTGCTATGGACTTCTCTTGCACTCTTAGGATCTTTCACCTAAAAGGAGAGAGATAGAACCCTAAAATTGAGGTGGTTCACTCAAATAAAGGAATGTAAGATGGAATTACGACTAAATGTAATGATCTAAATGCAACTAAGCTTTGAAATTGATTGATTATGAATGCACAACTAATGAAATGTGCAATGTTTGAAAACACAGTGAGGTATGCAACAATGAACTAAAACATGAACAAACACAAACATAACTGAAAGAGGTTGAATAGAGTGCACCTGGGAATTGAATGTTGAATGTGGAAGGCTCCAAAAAATTGGAAAAAATCACTCTAAATTACTAGTGGGACTCATTCACCACTAATGGTGAATCAATCCTGCTACTAAGAAAAACACCTAAAATTGCTTTCCGACCATTAGGAACAGGATTCTGACAAGATCAAAATTTTCAGCCCTTAGGTGGGACTCATTCACCACTAATGGAAAATCAGTCCTCCAAAAATTTGCAAAATCAAAAGTCAATTCTCTAGCTCTAGATCTACACTTATTTTCTTGTTGGGTTGACGGAGTCAAATATGAAAAAAATAACTGTAGGTTATCTCCAAGCTTGAAATAGGGTTTAGTTGACTTGAAAAACTTTGTTGACTTCTTGTCCAGTTTTCCACACCTAAATGCTTGCAAAATCTACATGTACAAAAGTCTGCAAACACACATGTAAAAGGGGGGAAATGGTGAAGGGTTAGAGTATAGGGATTTTCCTTGGTAATCAAACCCTTAATAAAGAAATGAAATGAAATGAGCAAGGAATGGTGAATAAACAAAATGCAAGTGTTGTAAACTCATGAACCTTGTTGAAGAAATCTAAAGATATGTCAATGGCTACTCTAGATGTTTGATGTTTGCTTGATTGAATGATGTTGAATGAACAAGTGAATGAGTGAACTTGATGAATTCTTGAATGAATTAGGTGTAAAATGAGAAGAAAAACACTTATTTATACACAGTTATTCCCTAATTAACCAATATTAAAATATCACAGGCCAATATAAGGTCCTTTACAATAAAAACCCAAAAGGAATTTTGAATTATTTTGAATTTGGAGCCAAGAGGGACTCATTCGCCACCCATGGTGAATGGGTCCCACCTTGGGCTTGTAAGTGGGTGTTAGGAATTAACTTGCATTTAATGTTGTTTGCCGGGTTTACATTCAAAATTACACTTAATTAAGTCTTATGAGTGCATAAAGGCATCATATAAAGCATAAGAAAGTTGTAAATAGTGATAACAAGCCTAGAAAAGTGTGAAATATTGTTACAAGACTTTACAACACTTTAGAATAGGACATGATAAGGGACAAAAAGGTGAATTTTATATGAATTGTAATGAGAAGAGTCTAGAAAAGTGTAGAAATGTGTTACAATAGTTCACAACACCTTCATAAGACATCATAATTTGAATATTTAGGAACTAATGTGAATAATTAAGTTACATTGCAAGATTAAATCAAAGTAAGATAAGTCAAACATCATAGGAGAAAGAACTAAATAACCATGAAAATGTTAATGATCCATTTTTCTATGGCACATGCATGTGCTTAATGTGATCCCATGTGATGTTCTTTTTGATGTTCTCTCTCTATGTGGCATTCTTCTCTATGTCATGCATCGCTTTCACTTTTTTATCTTTACCTCTTTGTATTATTTTTGGAGATGACGCTAGGCATCGAGACATCCATATCTCCATCATGTTGACCCAAAAGCCTCTCTTTTTCTTTTCCTTTTCATTTTATCTTTCTCCTTTTCTTGTGTTTTCCTTTTGGGGATGATGCAAGGCATCGAGACATCCATGTCTCCTTCATGTTGACCCAAAAGGATTTCTTCTCCTTTTCATTTTATCTTCCCCTTTTTCTTGTGTTTTTTCTTTTGGGGATGACATGAGGCATTGAGACATTCATGTATCTTTCATGTTGACCCAAAAGGCTTTATTTTTCTTTTCCTTTTCATTTTATCTATCTCCTTTTCTTCTATTTTCATTTTGGGGATGACTCAAGGCATCAAGACATCCATGTCTCCTTCATGTTAACCCAAAAGGATTTCTTTGTCTTTTCATTTTCATTTTATGTTTCTCCTTTTCATGTGTTTTCCATTTTGGGATGACACAAGGCATTGAGACATTCATGTCTCCTTCATGTTGACCCAAAAAAATTTCCTTTTTCTTTTGCCTTTTCTTTTTCATTCATCTTTTGTTTTCCTTTCAGAGATGATGCAAGGCGTTGAGACACCCTATGTCTCTTCCATGTTGACCCAAGATTAATTTATTTGTTTTCACTCTCTTTGTGTCATTCTTCTAGTTTTATGTGTATTTGGGGGATGATGACAGTTCCAAGCTCTCTAAAAAAAATCATTGTAGTAAAGAACATATTGACGCCAAATCCATAGATCCCTTATGTGTTTGGTGTTTTCATTTTAGAGGAAACCCCTCTCTTTTCTTTTTCTCTTGCATGACACAACTTTACTTGGAAACATATGACTTGGCATAGGGCATTCCAAGTTAGCTCTCATGTCTTCTTTCTTGTTTGCATTTTTCATTTGCTACTTTAAAGTAATTACTCACAGCATGGTGTTTAACAATTCCTTTAAAGTGGGGGCATACATTGGCATTATTCTTTTCCATTTTTCCTTTTTCTTCATTATTAGCGCAACATTTTTACTTCATATGATGCATTTATCATTCTTTGTATGGCATTGGGTGTAATGTTCTTCATGAGCATGATATCTCTTAGTATATTACATTCATCTTAGTGGCTTGATGCAATGCACTATATCCCCTATGTTGTGAATTTTGTATTCTTTAATTTGTCCTTTCTTATAGACATTAGCCATAATGTTCCCTAAGTTACCTCACATGAAATAAGAAAGACTCCTCTGAAAATTCTTTGCATGTTACATTTTTCATTTGTTATATGTCCACCTTGCATAACACACCTTGCATGCCTATGGAGCCACTGTGTTTGTTCATGAGCTCAAAGCATACAAAGTTTTTCTTGCCTCATGAAGCTCGAAAGACCATTTTCTTTGTGTGGTACTTTATTAAAGCTATCAAGAGGTATAACATTGGTATGGTTGATCAAGAAGCCCAATCGAAGGCATGAATTTCCCCATAGCCATTTGTGTGTGTGTGAGTGCATACCAACCATAAGTGTATGTTTCTCACCTTTTAGGACTTCTCACCCAGCAGACAGCTTCAAGTTTCATCGCCTTAGAGTGACTATATGTTTTTATGGACAAATAGCCTAGATCTGATCCACTTCATGATGGAAAAATGTTTGAAGCTCGATTTTATTCTTTTTGTTCTTTTCTTTCTTTCCTTTCTTTTCTTTCTTTTCATCTTTGGCAGTGTATGATTGGCCTTGTCACTTCTCTTTATATAATTTTTATGTGTGTTCCTTTGTGCATATGTTTGGTTTGCCATGGGATCTTCATCTTGGGGGCTTGATCACCCATCTTGATTGTTGTTGTCTCATCTTACTATCATTGGTTCATTGGAACCCCTCTTGGTGCATGTTTGTCTACTTTAGTGAGAGTTTGAAGCAGGTTCATCCTCTCACTAAAGTGGGGGCTAAATGTGGTGTTGAAAAAGGGTCCTTTGACAATTTTTGCACTTGTTTGGGTCCTTCTTATGGATTTTGGCTTAATGTTACCTTGATTTAGTGTTGGAATGTGGATAACACATTCACATTAGGTCTTGGGCCCTTGTGAACTAAAAGGATTCAAATGGTACCTTACCTAAGTATTGTAAAATGTTGTAACATACTTTAAAAATGTTGTAACATACTTTAACAATTTCCTAGGATCTTGTTAAGAAAATGACTTTTTTTCATCATTTACCAAGCCTTATTTCTAAGTGTTGCAAATTGTTGTAACACACCTTTACAATTTCCTAGATTTTAATTAATAATTAGGCTTTCTTATGCTTTAATTCGCTCCATTTTCCATCCACATGCCTTTTTTATGTGTATTTTTGGGAATGCCCCCAAAAAATATCATTTAAAATATCAAAATCTTGAAACCCACCTTAAATTCCTAACATGGGACTCATTCACCATTGTGGGAGAATGAGTCCCCTTAGGTGGGACCCATTTTCCTCAGGTGGCGAATGAGTTCCTTTCAACTCAAAATTCAAATTTAATTCAAAATTCTGGTGGTTTTTTATTGTCCAAGATCCAACGTCAGCATGTAGTATTGTAATTTTAGGAATTATTGCATAATTGAGTATAAATACAAGGTTATTTCTCTCATTTCATCCTAGCTACCTAATCAAGCAATTAATAGTTCATGGATATAGTTTACAAAAGCATTTGAGCATTCATAAGAACATTCAAAGCATTTCAAGGGAAAATTATCAAACATTTAAGAGAATTCTTCAATTGTCTTTCATCATGCCAAATATTTCTTGCATAATGTTGTTTTAGAGCTAACAAATGTGGTGTAGGAATTGTGTTTCAAGCAAGCATTGCATCAAGATCAAGCAATATTTCAAGTCTACATCCATTGGAGCCATCACTTACATGTTTGCAGCATTCTATCACAATGGTTTGGTGAGTTGCAACATCATTATTTGTTCATTCATCATTTTCTATTATATTTCATTTCATTTCAAGAGTTTAATTACCAACAAGGGGTTTGACCAAGGGAAACCCCTATTCACTAACACCCACAACATTTTCCCCTCTTTATGCATGTGATTTGCAGGTCTAGGCTACAAATTTGTAAAGGAGCAAGATTGGAAAAGTGGTCATCGAGTTGTCAAGGTGGTCATCAGCCCTTGGAGAAGCTTGGAGAAGGTCTACAAGCTCAATTTTGGAGTCTCAGATCCAGAAACTAGTTGGGAACAACAATGTAGACCGAGAGCTATAGAACCCTGTTTTGAATTTGCAAAAATCCAAAAGTGGATTGATTCACCACCATTGTTGAATGAGTTCCACTATAGAAGTTTGTACAATATTTTTTTAGATTTGAGTACTCTTTTGGCTGAAACATGCTCCTACACATTTTCCAGAAATCTGGACTGATTTGCCCAACCTAGTGTATGAGTCCTAGTCAACTTCAACATCAAAATTTTTAGTGATCCAAACCTCCATTCTACCTTCTTCAGTTTCCTAGGTGCACACTTCCAGTTTCATAGCTTTCTATTACATTTTACTTACATTCTTAGGTCATTTAGCATTAGTTTTCATATCACATTGTGTTTTCAAACATTTTGTATTTTCCAAGTTTATACTTGGTGGTGAACCCTCATTAGCTTTTATCATTTCCCTAGAACCCTCCCTTTGTCAGATTCCATTCTCCTTTGTATTGAAATCTCAATGATTTTTTCTTGTGTGAATAGTGTGGAGTTTTGTCCCCTTTCCTTTTAGGATGCAAAACCCTAGAAGTAAAAGTGAGAACACAAAATATTCTGATTCAATTGCTAATAAGATTATTACTCAGATTGTTGAGAATATCACCATGACCTCCTACAAGCCTAAAAGGAATCCTAATAACTAGGATCTCTCAATTTATTCAGCCTGTAATCTATCTCTGACTCTTAATGCTCTAAGTTCTCTTATTCCTCTAGATGAGAGTAGTACTCCCTAGTCCCCCCTAAGCCTAGCTGGCTTAAGCTTAACTTTGATGGCTCAACCAAACATAACCTGGGTCAAGCGAGTGGCGAGGGGTCATCCTTGAGCATAACGGGAAAATGATTTTGGCTTATGCAGTTAATCTTGACATCCAATCTTCTAGCTTTGATAAGGTGGCAACTGCATTCTATGGTATTCGAATTTCAAGGAATGTTGGCTTTTCTACACTCAACATCAAGGGTGACTCTACAAACACCATTCTTTTGCTAATGGTGAAGGATAAACCTTGTTTCTCTCTCTGGGACCCCATCTTATCAGCTTGAATCTCATGATTTCTCTTGTGAATAGTAGATCTTCTCATGTGTTTAGAAATGGTAACAAAGTAGTGGATGTGTTAGATAATCTTGGCACTTTCACTCCAAATTTAGTTATCTAGGATAATATCTATCATATCCTTGGGAATGCTTTTGAATTAATTAATATTAATGTAAAAGTACTACAGAAAAAAGATTGAGATGGATCTTCTATCAGCCCCCTTCATTATTTGACATGATTTATAATTATGGAAAATTAACCTCTCTAAGCAGTCTTTTCACAATCCTTTTTATTCTTGTCTCTAGTATTCATCTCGACATTTCTATAGAACTATTTATCTTGTTTTTTTGTTTGCAATTTTTTCCATGGTGGGTGAGTTGTTCTAGGATGAACCTACCAATTGTGAGATGTGGAAGAATGATAAGGAGGTTTGGATTTTATTCAATGAGGTAAGTTGGCATTTTTTGTGGAGGGAATGAAGGGGCATGACTCCAAACTGTTCGTTAAGTTCACTAACTCTTGGAAGGATGGCGCCATTACCATTGGTGGGTGCTCCTTCCTTGTGAACGTCGAGCTGATTGCAGAGGTGATGGGGCCTTAAATGGATGGTGCTTACATCTCTCAAATTCTTAACTGACACTACCAGAAAGATATTGAGAGGTTTCTGAAAGATGGAGAAAAAGTTAATAGAATTCAAAATGGATACAACAAATTCAACCTTCCAGGGGTGTGGAGGAAATTATTTGAGGTGCTGATGAGGTACATCATGTTAGAGGGTCATTTCTATCATTTTCATGCCCATCTCTTTCCCATGATTAACCATTTCTACTATCATTGCAAAATGATTTTTTCTTTCTAGATTTTTTCATCACTTGAATAATCCATTAAGAATGTTCAAGGTAAATGTAAAAATATCCACATTTAATAGGGCTTAATTTTCTACCTCTACCATCATCAATTCACTTTGTCAACCTCCCTAGCCATTGTCAAAAGGAATACTTTGGTTATCCAAAACCCCATTGACCCCCATGATGGCCCCACTCCCACATTCACCCTTGATAAAACCCTGCCAACCACTAGTTGCATCACCTATGCCCAAGAAAAAATCCTTGCTAATGATGAAACACCTTCTGACATAATAAAAGTGTGTCCATCCCCATGGCTACTCCTATTTCCACTTATGTTTCTAATAATTCAGATAACTCAGATGATGAGCATTGGAATCCTACCCTTAGTAATTCCCCCACATGATCCTTTATTCATGCAAAGGTGTATGATGTCCCCAATACCCCTCCTATCATTAACCCTTCTCACCACCATAATTCCCCTAAACATTGCATTAATTTGGATGGGACCTTTGCTGACCCCAATGTGGGTAATGATAATTGTGCTTGATGTGATCACCTCTATAAAAAAATAAATGAGATTTTGGTGATTTCCAGTGTCCAGAATGACATCCTGAAGTAGCTTTAGGGTTAGCTTATTACTGCTAAGAAAAAATACAGGTGCTGAAAAATAAGGTGCTTGACTAGCAAGCTCCATAGCTGAGTGAGGTTGAGGAAAGTGGGAATTTGGATATGCTTTCCTCCCTTTCTAATTTGTTTGAGCAATGGGAAAATTGTGAAAAGGAGGTGGATGAGCTTAGAGCCCTTCTAGGTACGAAGGAGGAGAAAATGAAATTGTGAAAGAGATTGCTACTATTCACAACAACCAAGATAAAACTATGTAATGTATCCAAGAGATTACTGATTACAACATGGATAATATGAAGAATACCACTCTGACCATCTAGGTTTTTCAACAACAAATTAGGAACAGTCATGATAAAAGGGTGGTTGAGGGTGATCTTGATGATAGTCATGTGTAGAAAAAAGGTAAGGTGATCGGCAATTAGGCTCAGGACACTACCATGGAGACCTAGACTATTTAGAAGGGACCCCTATTTTTCAAGGAGAAGATCCACTTCTTGGCTAAGGAGTGGTAGGAAATTAGTCATCTTAAGTTTTTGAGAGATCAGTAAATGTTCGGTCCCCTACTATTTTTTCTTTGTTTACTCAATTTTTACCTTTTTCGTTGGTCAGTTAGTGTTGTTTCTTTTATTTTTTATTTTTGGGTGTTTCACTTCTCTTGAGGACCTCATTTAACCTTGATGGTTTTTCTATAAAATGGTATGATCCCTTCCCATCTTAATCTAATCAATACTAATCCTTAACACAAAAAAACTAACAAATTTTGTTAGACAAACTTTAGAGAATGCTCACAAACCCCTCCAAAATATTATATCCAACTATGGAGGAACCTATTTTTTTTTGAACTATACTTGAGTACACCTCCATATGAGCTATATGAAGAACACCCAACCATTACTAAATAGTTATATATTCCAATTGACACCTTTTATTGCATTTAGAAAACACTATTTAATAAAATGGATAAATGAACATTCTCCATGAATAAGCACTCATATTTTATTAGTTAAATTAACCAATAAATTTAAATGTGTATGTAAATGTGATAAATATTTAGTATGGTAGAATATCTCAGTAACTAATGGAATTATTTTTTGTTAGAGTAATCATTTATTACATAATAATTAATTAATCTTTAATTGATTATTAGGCTAATTTCATTTTATGCATTTAAGCTAAACTTAGGATTATTATTTTTATTTTGGTAGAGTGATTTATTATTAGATCATTATGTTTCATCATATAGGATGATGAAAGTAGTCATTGTCTAATCCCTATATCATTTAGTGGTTGATCTTATAAGTACTCTTCTTTTTTGTATTATTTTATTCTATAAGTTCTTTCTTTTCAACAAAGCAAAAAATTATTATTTGTAACTCGTGTGCATGGAAGGTGTTCTTTCTTGTTGTTTGATCTTTCTTTGTGTTTTTTTCATAAATCTAACATGGTACCAGAGTGTGAATTCAACAAAACCCTTCTCCATTTTTTTAGATTTTTCTGTCAACTAGAGTTACAGAAAAAAGATTAAGGATCTTCATTTTTGTTTTGGGAAATTTTCAGTGTGTTTTGGAACTAAAATTACCTTTCCATTGCACTCAAGAGGCCAAACATGTGAATTTTGATATGAAGTTTGTGTAAATTTTTTCTCAAGAATCTAGGAGGTAAAAAAAATTGCCACAGGGACCTATACATCCCCTATATAATTCTTGTATCAGTATTTTAAGAAAATAGTATCTTGAGAAATTTATAAATAGTACTCAACACTATTATTAGGGTCATCAATTATAGAATGGAGTGATACCTAGGGCAGTGTAGTTTTGGTGGTGCTTAAATGCTAGTGATCACAATAGAGTGGCCCTCACTACCCAAAGAACTTAGCACTTTTTTCATGCACACAATCATATTAGTGACAACAAGCCTCCATTCCTAGCCTCTTACAACCCTTTAGTGGCCATCTAGATCACCCACATGAATAGATGCTTCACCCTTTTGATCCCCTATGCTCTATTGCCTAGTTTCCCAAGTGACTCGTGGCTTTTCTTTTATCCTCTAGGTTGGCCTATAAGAAAAATTAGACAACTTTTATAGAATCAAGTATAAATTTTTCTTCACTTATCCATTTTTTTCAAATGAGATATCTTCTGAAAGATAAATCTGATCCTGTTTGTAATGGTGTAGATATTTTTACCAATTTTTTCTCTAAGAATTTTGTATAGGTTGTTAAAAAAAGATTTTTTATTTTCTACTTTTTGGGTCAAAACTTTTTCATACAATTTTTTCCTTTTGTGAATGGATAGGTGTTGCTAAGGTGTTTCACTTATCTAAATTAACATGTAGTCCATATTTCTAAAAAAATCATTGGATACATAGAGATTTATCTAATGTGATTTTTTCTTTTTTAAGCTTTTCTTATCTCAAAGTTTCATTAGGCTTTTGTTTTTCTTGTTGAGGGGGGTATATTTCTTACTTTCAATATCTATATACATAAGAGAATAGCAGCTCTTTCCCACACATTTTTTTCAAAAACCTCAACCATCATGGTGGATACATCTTGAGTTGAATGTCTTATGTCACACAACTATCATATATGGAAAGCTCATTTTACCATATTGCTCATCTCGAAGGGTTTATGGCCAACTTTGTATGAAGTAAATACAAAATGGACTCATCAATTTGAGATACTTTAGTATAGGAACAAGATGCATGAGGATATGGGACTAATTTTATTGTACTTTTTAGACATTCTCTTATTTCATATTGAGTTACCTTTCCTAGGGCTACGTGGGAGTAGTTCAAAGAATTTTTTTGCACCATTAATAAGTTTTGAGCTCTACATATTAAGGGAGAATTGGATTCATGAGTACATTATTCATTCCCATACATTGAGGATCTCTTTCAAAACTTTAGTCATTTAGATCTATCTTGTAGGGCTATGGGAAGAATATAACTAATAAAGAATGTGTTTTCCAAATATTGCTTAAGCTTAGAGGGCCATTTTAGTTCTATTTTCTACTTTACCATGGATGTGTCTGGCATTGCATTTATCATAACATGTATTTCAAGGTTTTTTGTGATAATTGGACTCATGAATAGGAAAATTTGACTTGGTTTGATTTTATTTCTAGTTTGAAAATATAGGTGTAATGACAAAAAAAGTACTCCCTAACATGGCCTTGGTTTAGTGTTGTAATATGTCTAACATATTCACATTAGGTCTTCGGCCCTTGTGAACTAATTGAGCTTATTGATGCCTTATTTAGAGTGTTGTAATGTGTTGTAACACATTTTCAAACTTTTCTAGGGTTTTATTAAATAATAAGGCTTATTTATGCTTTAATTGGCCTTATTTTGCATCCATAAGCCTCACTAAATTCATCTTTCCAAGGATAATCTTGACATAAATCAACATCCAATAATAATTATGGTGTTTTTAGGTTGTGTGGCCCAGATTTGGTGATCTAGGACTCATATGCAACCTTGGGCATATGAGTCCCACCTAGGGTTTTGGGTCCCAAACCTAATTTTACACCTTTCTAATAATTTTTTAAATTGGTCCCATAAATTATGCCTAATGGGACTCATACACCACCTTGGGTGTATGAGTCTCGTATGGCCCAAAATTAAAATTTAAACAAGTTCTTGGCAATATTTTATCCTCCTAAATCTAATGTCAACTTGTAGTGTTTTAATTTTGGGATTTTTTGCATAACTAAGTATAAATACAAGTTTCTTCCACTCATTTTACACCTAGAAAGTTGAATGAGCATGCATATAGAAAATTGGAGTTCACAAGAGCATTCATGAGTATTACAGGGTATATTATTGAGTATTGAAAAGTATTATTCAAGCATTAAGCATCATGCCAAAGTCTTCATGCACCATGTGTATTTTTGAGCTAACAATTGTGATGTAGGGTTTTATGATTCAAGCTAGCATTCAATTCAAGATATATCCTATTCAAGCAAGAGTCAAGATCTACATCCATTGGAACCATCTCATACATGTTTACAACACTTCATTGCTAGGTTTTGGTGAGTTCCAACATCATATTTTGGTCATTCATCATTCTCCATTCCTATTTCATTTCATTTCAAGGTTTGATCACCAAAATGGGATTTGACCAAGGAAAACCCCTTTCACCTAACAATTTTATTTTTTCTCTATCTTTAGTGTGTGATTTATAGGTTTAGGTTGAAGACGCATTGAAGAGAAAGTTTGGAGAAATTTTTTAAAGTGTTCAAAGTTGTCAAAATTTTCACGTTGCATTAGAGATACTATCAAAATCCATCCTTACAAGAAGAAATATACAATTGTATTATAGAATATGAAGTAGGAACCAACTTAATGGAGAAAAAAATTCCATATTATATTTGTAGGAACCAACCTACTAGAGACACCAATCTCCAGTATAATGAATTGAGCACTAGACCAACAAGTAGAACACAAATCCTACCAGAACAAATAAAGCTTGTAGATATGAAATACAGTAAAACACACTGTATATAGGTGCCAAATTTTCCTCAAACACTCTTCCACTCTTCATATGATCTTCTGATATTACCACACAATCTAGGATGCAACCTTCTAGCTTCGCAAGATAAAATCCTTGTATAATAACCACCTTCTCTTCAATTTATGCCACACAAAACTATGTTTCATATTGTGCATGTTTGTAACAAAGGAATATATACATGAAATTTAATTAACACTCTTCTATTATGGCCAAGGATCCACAAATAACCAAGATAATATAAGGTGAACCTAAATTCAATTTTCATGAAATGGTATAGGTTAGTACAAAACCAAATTTTAGTGCCACGAAAAAGAACATGATGTTGTGCACTACCACATGAACCTTAATCACATCCTATCTTGACACCGCATGTAAGATTTGAATTTTTCATGCTACTAGCCTTTACCACACAGGTCTCAAACACTAACAAGTTGAAAAAGAAGCACACAAAACATTTTGACACTTAAATCTTTTGCATGTTGAACATATTCTCTAGACACTCAAGAATATGATAGAACAAGTGTAGAATAATTTCCTCTCAAACCACAGAGTCTAAAACACCTCCAAAAGATAGACCTAAGAAATATTGAACTAACACTAAACTCACACATACTTCTAGAATACAAACACTTGTTAATAACTAATAATGTACATTTCTTGATTTAATGATATGTTAGTATAATTACCAACATAGAAAGGCATGCAACCATAGTGATTTTCTAACATACAAGATACTTCCAAAAAAATAACAAGCAACATATATTTCTTCAAATCTCTACAACTCAAAATGATATGACATAGGAATATAATTATAATTCATGTACTATTGCATACTTAGCCTTACACCTTTGAGACAATGTACTTCTTTGACATCAATAACAACCTTTGTTCAACATAGACATAGATAGATAAGTATAGTATAATATGTATGAATTATCATCACCCACCAAATAGATTGAAATGATAAGAAGAGAACATGAAGGAAAAATTAAAATGCAGGTCAACATGGAAGAGGCATAAATGCCCCAATGCTTTGCATCATACTTGATATGAAAAATAAAAGTGTATGACATATAGAAGAATGATGAGAAAAAGAGAAGTGTACAAAAAAATTTCTCTCCTATATCCAAGTACCTACAATTGTATCTAGGGTCCTCAAGTCAAGAGCACAAAAATTAATAGACAAGCACAGGAGAGAAAAAATAAGCACACAAATCTAATCTAAAGATAAAGAAGAGGTACCGCTCTAGTTTGATACCTAAAATATGTCATCCTTCTCCTAGTCTAGATCATCATAGGGGATGTAATATGAGCCTATAGGGAGGATAGAAAGAGTGATTCCTATTGAATAGCTTGTAACAAGTGCCAAAGAAGAAGCCCTCTTGATGTCTTCCTCATTGAGTTTGTGCAATACTAACAACATTGATATAAAAAAGATGGATGAAAAATTCATAATATACTCTAATGATTCAGACACACACTTATTTGAAGTGAAGTGATGTAAGTCAATAGAAAAAGGACAAAAAACCTAAGAGTCATATCCAACCTTGAGAAGGTGGATAGTGACAAACTCTAGAAGGGAGGTGTTATTTCCATCACAAGAATTGTACAAATAAAGGTGGAACAAGATGCAGAAGATAAGAAGACCTTTTGTGACCATCGTTTGAAACAAAATCATTCTCCAACTCACACTTAAGTGGATGATATTGGATCCTCATAGCAGAAGTGGAAGAGGGAGAAGGAGAAGAAGCAATGAAGGACACAACCTTTGTATAAGGCATATCAATGGGATGAGAATGGAGGAATGCCTAGTAAAGAAGTGATCAAGTTGACTCCATAGAAGGAGCTATGAAGACTCAGACCCAGTTGGGGTGAGGCTCATTAGGATCTATTAAGGAAGCTGAAAGCAACATAGAGGCATTTGGAAAAAAAGTATGAATGGAGATAGGAATAGGAGCAAGAGCATAAACAAAAGCAACAAGGGAAGTAGAAGTAGAAGTAGAAGGACTAGGTGTATCCTTGGTTTTCTATGAAGCTTCACACTCCCAATCCAATGCTCATCAATGATGCTTATGCTCATGTACAAGTTGGTTATGATAGCTATGGGCACCAAGAGGTGTAACTTGAGAAGACTCTAGGGGATCTTGTACAACTTGAAGAGTAGCTTCCATGGATGTTGTCGGTAGAAGAGAAGACTCTTAAGTAGGGACAAGATGAAAAGAAAAAATAAGAAGATACATTGGGGTATCTACCATGGGTCCCTTTCCTTTTTCTAATTTAGAGGCAAGTGGAGGAATAGGAGGAGGTTTTAGAGGCTGAGATGCATGAAAAAATCAATGGGAATTCTTTGCATTACCATATAGGATGGGTCAGGAGATTGTGGGTAAAATTGGGAGCTAGAAGACTTGTGGTTTGGACTTCCACAACACAAGCACCTTTCTCTTTCATGTGTCAAGCATAGTTGAAGGAATAGAGGACACTGTAGAAACTAAAAATTGTCCTAGGCCTGTGACTCTTATTTTCATCATAATTCTAATCTTCATTTTCATAATTAAATAATTTTAATTGTTTAATTATTTTCTAAAGTCATTTTTACACTATTTATTAAAAAACTTTAATTATTTAATTAAATCATTCTTTACCTTTTGGGTATGTGCAGGATCATCATGGAAAAAATAGGCCCTTAAGTGGCAAAAAATTCAGAAAAATCAGAGTTAGGCAATTTGACATAAAAATTTGAATAAGTTATCTATATTATTTCAAAAATATGTAAGAATAGAATTTGTAGAAAATTGAATGTAGTTTCTAAACTACTAGGTTTACTTTAAAAAAAAAGAAAGATATTTGGTGAAAATTTGAAATTTCGATGCAGTAGCACTATAATTTCAGGGAAAAAATAAGAAGTGTCTGTCTAACCACCCTAACCACAATAAAATGATAATATTTGTTTATAAGATTTTAGATATAATTAGAGGACTCATGTTTATATGTGATGCATATTTTCTTGTAATTTTTTCCCAAGTAAATAATTAATTATGAATTTTTTATTAGAACTTTTAAAAAATATAAAAACTCTTATGTCTGACCACTTTAACTTGGTCAAAACTTCAAGAAATTCATTTTTTTCTTTTTTTAATCCTATATTATGCAAAGCATAGAATGTGACGCATGTTTCAGATTCAAAAATGGTGATACCATTTGAAAGCTATAGATGTTTTTTAATCAGCCTATCAATCAGGACTTTAGTCGTAATTCAAACAAAAAATGAATAATAATTATCTATTAAATTCAAAGTAAAGCATAATTTATATTGGTGGAAAGCTGAGAATCTCCTTTAAAAACCCTTTTCATTTCATCAATTTTTGGTAAAAAAAGGTCGTCAGCCACATACCCTACACATACCCATAATATTGCCACTTTTTGGCCCATCATGATCCTGCACATACCCCTTTATTCTTTCTTGATTAATTAAATAAATATTATTTATTTAATTACATCGCTAATTAAATCTATTCTTAATTAAATAATCATTTTAAATTATTTAATTAATTCCAACCACACTTTCGACTATAATTAAATAATCACTTTAATTATTTAATTATTCTTCAGTCTTTTCTATCTTTAATTAAATAAATCTTTATTGATTTAATTTAATCTTAAATATTGAATGTTGAATTAAATTATTATTTAATTCATAAAAATGTTTATCCATGACATATTCCTCTGTGATTGGATAATTTGTGTTATCTAATTAGTCATTTATCATTTATGTCTAGATTTAATTAGATTAGTTAGTTATCTACTAATTTAATATATGATTGTCTCTAACGAATAGACTTTCTATCTTAATCAGTCTGTTATCTAGATTTATTCTTATCTTTTGTGTGCAAACCTCTATTAATTAAATAAGTTTAATTATTTAATTAATTCATTCTCATCTTCTATCTATTTCAATCTATATCTTTACATGGAAACTTTATTCTTCTGAGTTTCGAACAGTCTTAACTAAGGATTAAATTATTATTTAATTTAATACCCACCTTTTATGTTTTAGCACTCACATTATTACTAACACTAATATTAATGCATGTCACATCTTTCAATCTTAATTGTCGGTCCATCTTTCAATCTAAGCCTTTCATTCAAGAACCATGTGTTCTATAAATTAACTTTACCTTCATCATTATTACTCTTCCTAAAATCTTATGAGTTTTGGAAGAATCAACTTTAGAATCTTCGATATTTTTCTAATAACACAATCATGAGGCTATACTTGCACACTTAAGAGAAATTTGAGGACAATTATCATACAACGAAAAAATGGAGAAGTGCAACTAAGGTTATTCATGGAATTACATGGATGTTTGGTGAGATCATTCTTGTTTTTATGTTTTTTATATTCCATTGGTCTTTGTTGTTACCATAGATTTAGTTTGAGTTTACACTTTTTACTACTTAATCTGCTTATTTTCCCTATGTTACATTGGTGAACCTAATGTGAAGACACCATCTTTGAAAAAAATCTGTAGAATTCCTTTTTTTTGCAGGTACAGTATTGTTCGACGCATTTGAGGCACAAAACGATGCAATTGATCTTGTGAATCACATATGAAGAATCAAATGATGCATCTAACTACAAGTGACACATCTGTGGCTTTGTGCGACACATTTTATTGGTAAAAAAAACAATTCATTTGACTGGCAAAAGAAAATACTTTTCTGATATCTGAGATTTCAAATTTTCATTTTAATCATTGCAATTTTTTGTTATGAATAATTCGGGGTTTGCATCATGTGATATTTTGGATCTAATATAGTATTTGCGAGATGATTCATAGAAGAAAAATATACAAACAATGTTTGTAGGATGATTGACAAAGACAAGAATCAAACTACTAATGAAATCTATTACAAGGTGCTTGTCGAAGACTAATTTTGAAACAGATTGTTTGATTAGATTATTTCATATTTCATTTGGTCTTTAAAAAGAATCATTTTTATTTGTGTTTGGTGCATTCACACATTTTGTTAGATTAAAACCTAATTCAATAATAGAAGTATCCTATCCCATTGCGCACTTGTGTGATCCTAGGAGTAAGAGAAATTGTTATTGACTCTAGAAATTGGGCCTTCCTTGGTGGGAAAAAGTACTCACCCTAAGGCGGCTCAAACTAGAAATGAATCTTTTGAGCCAAACTACTCCCGACCAGTATACAAATGTGAATGCTAATGAAAAACTTAGCATTATAGGTGTAGATTTGCTATGCAAACAAGTTAATCTTGCCTCATGCATAGCCACCTGAACAGGTGCCCTTATCAAAACGACAATTGTTTTTAGATTTACCAAAATCCTTCTATTTTTTGGTGCAAGAGGTAGGACCTCTGAAGTCATCTGACATATATTTAGTTCTTACTAGAGGGTATGTGCAGGATCATCATGGAATAAATAGGCCCTTAAGTGGCAAAATAATCAGAAAAATCAGAGTTAGGAAACTTGATGTGAAAATTTGAAAAAGTTATTTATATTATTTCAAAAATATGTAAGAATAGAATTTATAGAAAAATGAATGTAGTTTCTAAACTATTAGGTTTGTTTAAAAAAATAAAAAATCTATTTGGTGAAAATTTAAAATTTCAATGTAGTAGTACTTAAATTTTAGGAAAAATAAGAAGTAGGTGTCTGGACCACCCTAACCACAATAAAATGATAATATTTTTTTATAATATTTTAGATATAAGTAGAGGACTCATACCCAAATGTGATGCATATTTTTTTGTAATTTTTTTCCAAGTAAATAATTAATTATGAATTTTTTATTACAACTTCTTAAAAATATAAAAACTTGTATGTCGACCACCTTAACTTGGTCAAAACTTCATGAAATTCAATTTTTCTTTTTTTAATCCTATAGTATGGAAAGCATATAATGTGACACATGTTTTTTGATTCAAAAAATGTGATACCATTTGAAAGTTGTAGATGTTTTCAATCGCCTATCAATCAGGACTTTAGTCGTAATTTGAATAGAAAATAAATAATAATTACTTATTAAATTCAAAGTAAAGAATAATTTATATTGGTGGAAAGCTAAGAATGTCCTTGAAAACCCCCTTTTGTTTCATCAATTTTGGGTAAAAAAAAATCGTCAGCCACATACCCATCATATTGCCACTTTCTGGCCCATCATGATCCTACACATACCCTAGAGATAAAAAGTTTATTGTGGGAGATACATCAGAAATGAAGCTTAGTTGACCTATAGAAGTGAGTGTCATGGAGGGGATCTAGTGTGGTCAAGCTTCTAATCATCCACTATGAATAAGTGTGGCTAGAGAAATCCAAGTGGGAATTCAACAAATATTATCCTTGCCAGCCATAGGAATTGTAATTATCTATTAGGATTTAAAAAAATTCATGTCAAAGTCAAAATAAAACATGTTTTCTGATTGTCTTCTATTTTCCAAAATTTGATCAAAATCACATTGAGTCAAACCTACAAATTTAAAGAAAACCACATCTGTTAACCAAAAATACACATCTACTATCATGAGTTGCATCTATTAACCAAAAATACACATCTATCATGAGTCACATTTGTTAACCAAAAACACGCATCTATTGTTATGAGTCACATCTGTAAACTAGAAACCCACATCTATTAAAATGAGTTATATCTATCATACTGAGTCGCATTTGTTTACTAAAAACCTGCATCTTTCATACTAAGTCACATCTATCAATCTAAAAGTTACTGCATCTGTTGTTCTGAGTCACAAGTGTCAAACCTATATCTGCTATTCTGTTAGACTGAAAACCACATCTGAAACCCTTTGTGATGCATATGAGTTGATGAGCCACATTTATAGTCTGGAACAACGCACTTTCCTATCATAGACCTGAGACACAGTTTTCCAGAAAAACACATATGACACTGAGAATCACATCTATTAAATTCTATGACACATTTTTCAACCTAAACTGTAATTTCCTAATTACCAAAAAAATTCACTTTCATAGTTTGAGGCCAAACAATCACACCAGTCTCTGATTTATCCTTTCACATTAATCTCTAAATAGAAACCAGAATGATTTGCTCATGCTTTTCACGATTGCATCTTTTAGGTATCATTTAGCCACAGCAATGTTTATACTAGTTACAAAATTTAGATATATTTTAGGAGTATTAATTACCTTTAGATCAATTATAATTTTAAGAAAATTGCCTTTGCAGATTTTAGAATAGGACAACTTTCCATACTCTGGATACACCCTTGCTTCAATGAAAACTGTCATTGGACCTAGTCACTTGTCACACATATCTTTTGTCATCTTGGTGAATCTTTCTTGCTCATCAGTCTAATTTGGAAACTCACTTATCTCTTGGTCTTAGTCTCACAAAAGGTCCCTTGAAAAACTAAATTGAAGCCTTGGTTAAAATTTAGATGGTTAGTAACCTATTTTCAAATCTTCCAAAATTGATTCCCTTCAGAATCTTTCCTACACCTTTGCATACTTAGACATGGTCATTTTAGGACATCATCATATTAGAGATTCCTTATTTTCCAAAAAAAGGACCAAAATCATAGTTGTATTAGCATTCATTTCTTATATCCAAGAAAATCCAAAAAAAAGACTAAAATCATATCATTCATAGACATAGTTTAACATTGAAGACACGTGAAATTGACATCATGCATTTGATTAGGTCATATTCATCCATTCATCAAATAAATCAAGTTTATTTATCAACCTCCTAAAGTCACCAACTTATATTAAATAAACCAACTTGATCATAACATCACCCTCATTTTAATTAAATAAATCAAGCCTTTTATTTAATTAAATCTGAAATCACCTTCCATCCCTTTTGATTTAAATAAATAAAAATATTCAAGTCAAATGGGTCAAATAAACTAATCATCATCTAAGATAATCTAATCTTGATTAAATCTAATCTAATGCATGTCACATCCTCTAGCTTTTCCCACTTGCACCAATAAATCAATTTATTGATTTAATAAAATCAACATTTTCCATCAACTTGGCATAAAAATGGAATATTCCCTCAAGTTTGAAAATGAAGACAAGTTGACTTGTCCCTTCCAACATTGCAACAACTTCTATCTTACATGTCCCCCTCTCAACATTTAATTCACAACTTCAAATTTGAATCTCCCCCTCTTGGGCACATTGGCCAAAATGTGCTCATTCTTTATCCTATCACAAGTTGACAAGTGGCTCCATCTCATTCGCTAAATCTTTGTCCCACATTCATCCACTTGGCTATTTCTCTCATCAAAATATTCTATAAATGGAAGGATTCATTCATCATCAAAGCCCCCACAATCTTAGCATTTCATCCACAAAGCTAATGCAAAGTCACTCTCTTCAATTGAGAACTGATTTTGTCCATCACAATTGCATCCTCATCATTAGCATTATCAAGGGTTGGGAAAGGGTCACTTATCACAAGTGACACCAATCCACTATGGAATAGATTATTCACTATGCTCTCTAGGATTGCAATTAGTTTGTTTTGTTGTTATATTTGTAGAGCATAAGGGATTATTTCATAAAAAATGCCATTTTGTTTATTTTCTTTTAACTAAATTCATGATGGTATACATGAAATAGAAATAAAAGTTGCAGATATTTGGTGTTACAAACATCATCTATATTTTTAGCATATCTTACATGGTCAAAATAAGGTACAAAAGGAAACAAAGAAAAATCATTGATCCAAATGACTTCATCAATCCACTTTCAAATCCCCCATCAGGGACATCAAGACCTCACAAAACTTTATTGGAAAAATTCATCACTAGAGACTAACAACGACATATTCTAGTTGAAGACTTAGACCCTGTTGCACAAAACCCAAAGTTTGCCTCTTTTGTAGATGAGTACTTGGAAAATGATCCCCAATGATACTTAGCAAAATTTATAGTAGAAGGTGCCACACTACCTCCTAGATTTGACATTCACACATTAAAAACTATAGCTACCCAAGGGACAAAAATGATGACATCTGGTGCCACTATCCATCAAATAAACATAGCTATACCATTTGGAGTACCTACACATTGTGCTAAAATAGTGTACACACATCCCCATTTGGTACATCAAGCATGACACAAGGCCTAAGTTTTACCATAGGAGCATCATCGTCAAATCCCTTCAAAACCAATACTAGAAGCAAAAGGCCTAAAGTTGGCACAAACAGGACAATTGGAATACCAAGCATCAACATCACTAGTGCTATACCACATATAGGGATCCCAAAAACATGACACATACCTCAAATACAATTTGGGAACCAGCTCAATCCTTTGCAAAACATTGATGTTCTCAATAATAATCCACCCTTCATTCCAACACTGAACCAAAATTCATCACAGAACGTTGGATTCCAAAATGCTTACATAGACCCCAACAATCCAATGAACACATCATTAACACAAGTGGATGTCCTACAAACACAAATGAAAGCCCTTCAACAATTTAGATGGATAATATGTGGTTTCAAGTAAAAAGACTTTTTCAGCAAAAGACTTATGTCCATTTCCCTTTGACAAAGCACTATACATGATGCCTTTTACCACATGGATATGTTATACCAAAATTTCCTAAGTATAATGGGAAGCGTAATACTGTTGAACATATAAGGGAATTTTCCACAATGTGCATAGACATTGCATATGACCCCACATATCTCATTAGACTATTTCTGCGAAGTCTTATTGGAATAGCACTTCAATGGTTTGCTCAACTTCCATATGGCATAAGATCATGGGGTGAACTTGCTCAAATTTTTATTGAACATATCTCCTTTAACATTGATAATGAAATCACAATAGCATCCTTATGTTACACTACACAATACATGGAGACAACTTTATCACCTTCTTCTAGAGATGGAGGATTCTAACTAGTCGATGTCCTATTAAAATACTTGAAAAACAAAAGGTCACCATATTCCTAGAAAACCTCAATTAAAAATTGAGAAGTGACTTAAGAGTACACTATTACACTTCTTTTATGGAACTAGTAGAAAATGGTATCATACTTGAAAAGGGTCTCATTGAAAAAGGTGAAATCAAGATGCCAAATAGAAATTAAAATGTCCAGAACATCCCCAATGACAGGAACAAATTTCTATCTCAAAACAAAAATGTAACCAATGATGGTATTGTTGATGCTAAAACCCTACAATAAGGACCAATCATTACACTTATAGGACACAACCCCTCTAACAACACACTCAACAACTTTGATCAAACTACCAACGTTGTCCAAAACACCCAACAACCATGATCACAAAGGAGGTTTCTGAAATACGAATTCACTCCCCTAGGGGAGCCAACTGAATCAGTCTTTAAACAACTCTTGCAACACAACCTCATACAAATTCAAGATCTAAGACAATATGATCTGGGACAATTCAAACCCTTTTTTTGGGATGACAATGCTTTTTGTGATTTCCACCGAACTAAGGGACACAACTTAAAAAATTGTTAACAATTAAAGAACATTATACATGATTTTTTTGAGAACAAAACTATTGAAGTTAATGGAAAAAAACATACATCCTCAAGCAATGATCCAAGGTCTAAGTACTAATCCATTACACGACCATGGAAAAGGAAAAGCCCCCAGTTTGGGAAATAAGACCAATACTTCGGCCAACTATGCTAATGTCAAGTCTGATTATAGCCATGGCCCAATCATAAATCACATTTGTGATGTAGATGAGCATGTCAACACTATAATTACCATAAAGAAAACTCCCAAATGTGCTATCAAAACTCATTGAACCAAGATAACCATCCAAATCCCTCCATCACATCAACAACCATAGTCCTCCAAGCCTCAGTATAATTTACTTGACCAATTGGGAAGGACCCTAGAGTAAATTTCTATCTTGGAACTATTGCGTATATCACCCGATCACTAATCTATTCTAGATAAAGCTTTGCAAAGCATGAATTTCCCCAACAACCTTGATGTCATTCATTTCCAAGAGATGGTAGGCTACCTAATCAATTCTAATCATGCTACCTTCTCTGAACAAGATTACGCAACTGAGAAGACACACCACAATGACCCTTTGCACCTCGAAGTTCTTGTTCATAAAATGAAAGTTAGACGAGTCTTGGTAGATGGAGGAGCAAGATTGAATCTTTATATAGTGAAACTAGTTAAGGCATTAGGCTTCTCAGAAGCATGTGTGGACACTACTAAGAGTATAGTCATTAAGGCATATAATGAAGAAGATAAATCATCTAAAGGAGTTGTAATGCTCCCCATCAGAATTAGTCCTGCAGTTATGGATACAAATTTCCAAGTCTTGGATCTCGTCCTCCCATATAACCTTTTGCTAGGAAGACCATGGATACATGTTATGAAGGCAGTGCCTTCCGCTTACCATCAATGTCTTAAATTCCCATACAATGGCATCGAGATAGCAATAAATGGTGACCCTGATCCTTTCCAATATTGCACTAACCTTCGAGGGATAACCCAATGATAGGTGTCTATAAACTAGGAGGCTTCATTTTCTAATTCATCTTAGTATATCGATCCATCCACTCTTTCCAAAAAACCTACTTCCTAATCACTATCTTCCACTCCTAAGGTCGAGATCCAAGATAAGGGTTATGGAGAGTATGATATGAAAGCATCTTATTGTGTCAGCCATTTAGTTCTACCCAAATCATATAGTTTATCTACAACAAATAGGATACAATCAGTGGTCACCATACACATCCCTCCTATAATGACTTTCACAAAATGGGGGGAAATAAGTAAATAAGCTATAAACAAAGAAGATGTGACCTCTTGGTTATACAAAGAAGATAATGAAGAACGCCCCCTGCCTACTCAGATACACACAAATCAATATGGAAAGAGTTTCAAGATAATGCAATACAAAGGATATAATGAACATATTAGGTTAGGGTTACATTAGAATGGGAGGACTAAACCTGTCATTGTCTCTAAATGGGAAAAAGGCCTAGGGCTTAGTTTTCAACCGCTACATATTGGCATTTCTAGTACCTCATAACCTTTACTAGAGGAAGTGTTTCCAAAGTTATCAAGACATCCAATGAGCCATTTGACCAATGCTACTGTGATTCCCCCCACTCTAACGAATATGAGTGGGAATCCCTCAACTCAACCTCTATCATGGACCTTGATAAACTATTTGGGGACCTTGATCAAATGTTTAAATCCTCATAAAATCCACCGAATTCATGTCCAAAAACATCTTTGACAAGAGAGGAATGGATTAAACATTACTTTTGGGAATCCCTTGATCCTACCTCTTGGGAACCTGACAAATCCACTTCTAATAACCAAACCTTGACAATTAGCCCATCTCAGAATCTACCTATTCCCAAGAAAAAGAATAAGGAGGATTTGTTAAGAAAGTTTTGTGACTGTGTCAACAACTCATCCTTTACCTTGAACCCTTTGAACTTTGATAATTTTTATGATGACATTCCTTTAGTATATCCCTAGCTTATCAATTGGGATCAACAAGACACCCCCATCTTAGATATCTTTGAGAACAACAAAGCAATAGACGAGTTCATGGGACTGCAAGAAGGAACACCTAGTAGTGACCATAAGGCTAGATTTACCATAGAATTAGATAACATGGATTATTTTGGGGAGTTCGTTTAATCCTCTAGTTGCAAAAATAAGAAAAACAATGAAAAAAAATAAAAATGACGAGTCCCTAGGTGAAAACCGAAAGCTACCCTTGGACTATGAAAAAGAAAAAAATAAGGATGTATCTGAGAGTGAAAACCTCTTAGAGGCACCCAAGGATGGAGGTTTGAAAATTATCCCTCTTGCTTAGGAAAATTCACCAATGTTGGTTGAAGAATCTGTGGAGATCAACATAGGCACTAAAGATTTCCTTAGCTAATCTATTTTGTCGCATCTTTGACAGAAACAGAGCAACCTAAATTTTGTAACTTCTTCACACAAAGATAGATCAAATTGGCATGGTCATATGCCAACATACATAGAATAGATCTTGAATTGGTATTACATCATTTTCCATTACAACCAGGTGTTAAACCCGTGAAGTAGAAATTAAGAAAAATGCACTCACAAATTGCTTTATTAGTCAAATTTGAACTGAAGAAAATGTTAGGTGTCGATTTTATCAGATCAATTGACTATGCAGACTATATTTCCAATCCCATACTAGTGAAAAAACAAACAGGGGGCATCTGCATTTGTACAAACTTTTGAGATAGAAATAAAGCATGTCCTAAAGATGACTTTGCTCTACCAAATGTTGACAGGATTGTGGACCTAACAATAGGATATGAAATGTTATCCCTTATGGTTGGTTTCTCAAGATAAAATAAAATTAGAATCATGCCTAAAGACCAACATAGGACAACTTTCACTTGTCCATGGGGAAATTATTGTTGGAACGTCATGCCCTTTGGACTTAAAAATGTCGAATCAACATTTCAATGCGCCACGACAACTATTTTCCATGATATCATACACACTCTTATGGTAGACTATGTGGATGATTTGATAGCTAAATCATTGATAAAGGTTGATCATTTATAGGTCCTAGATAAGATTTTTCAAAGACTAGAAGAATACAAAGTAAGGATAAATCCAAAGAAATGTGTATTTGGCATGAAATCAGGAAAACTTCTAGGATACATCATTTATGGATGATTCATTGAAGTGGACCTAATGAAAGTGAAAGCTATAATGCACATGTCTCCACCAACCAATATAATTCAACTACGGATGCTACAAGGGAGACTATAGTCTATCAGACAATTCATAGTGCAGTTAGCAGATAAAACACATCACTTCCAACATCTACTCAGAAAAGGGGTACCATTTGTATGGATAGGTAAATTCCAAGAATATTTTCAACCGATCAAGGATTACCTACTCACACCACCAATGTTAATGCCACCTATTGAGGGGCAACCTTTGATTCTCTACATTTCATCAACCGCATCAACACTAGGAGCCTTACTTGAATAAAATGACAATGAGGCTCATGAAAGGGTAGTCTATTATATCAGCCGTACTTTCGTAGGTTATGAGATTAATTATAGTACCATAGAATGTGCTTGTCTTGTAGTAGTTTTTGCTACTTGAAAACTTAGGCACTACATGTTAAACCACCAAACAATGTTGGTCACAAAGATAGATCCTTTGAAGTATTTCCTTAGTAAAGCAGCATTGACAGGATGACTAGCTAAATGGCTAATGGTACTTAGTGAATATGATATCTAGTATGCAGAAATAAAAGCTATAAAAGGACAAGTTATTGCTGACTAGCTGGCTAACACACTGATAAAGGAAGATCATCCTTTAGTTTCATATTTTCCTAATGAGTTCATCTTCACTCTTGACATGGGAACAACATGGAAGTTATACTTTGATGGGTCCCACACAAATCATGGTTTAGGGGCTAACATATTGTTTATCACACCATAGGGTGACACTATTCCTATGTCAATCAAAATCTCTTTTCTATGTACAAATAATATAGAAGAATATGAGGCTCTTGTAACAAGATTACGAATGGCAATCAAATGGAAGATTAAGCACCTACAAGTTTATGGTGATTCTTAGCTGGTAGTCTGATAAGTTAATGATGACTATGAAACCAAAGATGAAAACCTCACCCCATACAAGGGGATGGAAGATAGTTTCAAAAAATATTTTGACAAGATTATCTTTCATCAAATACCTTGCATTTAGAACATGGCAGAAAAAACCATTGTAACCATTGGTTCACTCTTGGACATACCTAGCAATGTGCCTAAATTTGAGTTTTTGGTAGAACAACTTTTGGTCCCTACCTTTGACGTCCTAGATTTGGAGATGGTGTGTTAAATTGTTGGTCCTAATTCCCCATGGTACAAAGATATATATGGCTACCTTCATGTTGAAATCCTACTCCCTGACCTCTTGAACAACCAATGTAGGACATTTATCCATAAGCTAGCTAATTATACCATCATGGGAGATACCCTTATAGACGTACCCTGGACAATACCCTATTGAGATGTCTTGATACTGAAGAAGCACAAGTGACCTGGCATGGGGTACATGAGGGTATATGTGGATCCCACTCTAGCACTCCTACCATAGCCAAGAATATTATGAGGCTAGGCTATTATTGGCCTACGATGGAAAAGGAATTATATGTTTTTTGTCAAGAAATGTCGATAGTGCCAGATTCACAGAGACTTGATACATGCACTAGCACATGCGCTCCATCAAATAATGTCACCATGGCCCTTTTCCCAATGGGGTCTCGATCTCATAGGTACTTGATACATCCTATATATCCTCCAATGGTCATAAATTCATCATTCCTATGATTGAATAATTTACCAAGTGGATTGAAGCCATTCCTATGGCCTATATTACCGACACATGAATTTCTAGGTTCATCCTTAACTATATCATTTGTTGGTATGGTGTTCCTTAATCCATAATCACGGATAATGGCTACCCATTTAAAAACAAAGAAGTCCATCACCTCTACGAAGAATTCCATATCCAACAACCCTTTTCCACTCCATATTACCCATAGGGTAATGACCAAGCTGAGGCATCTAACAAAAAAATCCTCAAAATCCTTAAAAAGACTGTCAATGATGTTGTCATGATTGGAATTTACAACTAAAACCTACCCACTCCCACCGCTACCACTCCATATTTCTTGGTATTTAGTTCTAAGGCCATCTTGCCTATTAAGGTCGAGATTCCTTCCCTAAGGGTATCCTTGAAAGGGCATATTGATGATGAAGAGTATTGTGTGTCAAGATTACATGAGTTATAATTATTGGATGAACAAAGAAAAAAGGCACCTGATCACCTCCAAGCATATCAAAATAATCTTTGTCGTAGCTACAATAGGAAAGTCTTGAATCAAAATTTTGTCATTGGTGACCTAGTTTTAATGGAAAATCCAAATAATCAAGTAGAAAGAGAAAAACTAGGAAAGTTTGAGCCAAACTAGCTAGGACCTTACATTGTCATAGAAGCATTTGGATCAGGAGCATACCAACTCTGTATTCCTAAAGGAGAACATTATTAGTGCCGATAAATAACCTTCATTTGAATAGGTTCTACGCATAGCTTTTGAGAGCCTTGTCTTAATAATCAAAAATACCAAAATAAATCAAAAAATCAAAAAAATCATTACCTAGGTGAAAACTTGGCAAACAAGTGTCTTGGTAACATCAAAAAAATTAGAAAATAAAAAAAATAGTAAAGAGAAATAATTTATCCAATAGTGAAAACCACTTTAGTGGTGCTTTGGATGACTACCATGGTGAAAACCTGGTAAATAGGCACCATGTGTAGTCGACTCTACTTCTTTTTCTACCATAATTCCAACCTAACTTTTCGGTCATATCACCTATCTTTCTTATCCATCACCTTTACCTACTACCCATAATAAATGGTTTTCCTTTTCCATGACTTGGTATGATTTACATCAAGCACTCTTCACATCCCCATTTCATCCTATTCGTAATAAATTGGTCTTATACCCGACTAGGGGGAAGCCACTTGACTTATGTCACTTGGTTCTTACAATTGCTATTTTGAAGATGTAAAAAACAAAAAAAAAACAAAAATCACAAAATGTCCTAAAAAAAATCCAAAAACATCAAAAAACTTCAAAAAGACAAAAACATAAAAACATGTCAAAAATCCAAAAACAAAGTTCAAGTCAATCGCACCAGTTAGTGTTTGTCATTATCAAACTACATTGACTCTGCGACTGGATGTAGGCAAGCCATATGTCGATGTGTTCCTGAGGCATTAAGTCAATCTTTTTAGGTTTATCTATATAAAATTATGACTCAATTCTTTGTAAATAAAAGAAAGTCAATGGTTGTGTCAAATTGTGAGGTCTCTATGTGTATAACATAGGAAAGGCCATCAATCAATGAGCCCCTCAAGCCTCACTAGGTCATTCCATTAGGTTTCGTCACATTCACTATCACACACATCGAATATATTTAAATAAATCAAATATTTTTTAGACAATATTGTTGCTCAAAGTCTGGTCGAACTACAAGGTCTTTGTATGTATAATGCAGGAAAGGTCATCAATCAATGGGCCCCCGAGGCTGCACTAGGTCAGTCCTTTAGGGTTCCTCATGTCATACATTATCATCTAACACAAACAATTGTCTAAACATCAAGAAAAGTCATGCATCAACAAGACAAACAAGTCAACAAGGTCATCAAGTCAAATCAAACAAATTGCCAAAGCAATAACAAAAATAATCAACCTATGTCTTATATAGGATTTTTCCTTCCTAAAAAAAAACATTGTCATCTAGTCAAACAATCATCATTACCTTATACGAGTGGTCACATGATTGAAACAAAACTCAATATCTTATACAATATGTGTCTTTCTGAAACCAGGCTTAGTCATTTCCTTATACAGATAGTCACATGATTGAAACCAAACTCAATGTCTTATACGATGTGTGTCATTCCTAAAATAAGGCTTTATAAAACAATCATCTCATCAATCCCCTAGACATTTAAACAACAAACATGATCAAATTTTGGCAAATATTCTTACTGGATGTTGAAATTATGGCTTGTTTTGTCTTATCTTTTCATTTGGCATTGTCTTTGAGTCAAGTTACTAGCTTTCTCGAGGATATCCCATGAAGGATTTAGAGAAGCAAGGATGTATCAAGACTCTTTTTCTTTAACTATTATTTGTTGACTATCTTTTGGCTTTGTCTTTGAGTCAGGTTACTAGCTTCCTCAAGGATGTCCCATGAAGGATTTATAGGAGCAATGATGTCTCATGATTCATCTTTTATTCCATTGTTGTCTTTTTTTTGTCCTGACAAAAAGATTGGGAAAACTTTTGGGTATGTGCAGGATCATGATGGGCCAAAAAGTGGCAATATGATGGGTATGTGGCTGATGACTTTTTTTTTTACCCAAAATTGATGAAACGAAAATGGTTTTTAAAGGAGATTCTCAGCTTTCCAACAATATAAGGGTGAGTGCATGAAGTTGGGTACCAATTTTCTAGCCACTTTTCAAAAAAGTTTTAAAAAATGTGCTCGTGTTATAACATGAGCACGTTATTTCGTGTTAAAAAAAGGGAAAAAGTGAAATTATTTGCCTTGGAATACCAACCCAAAGGCTTGGAGGCCATTCCTAGCAAGGCCAGAGACGTGTTTTTGCAAATTCTACAATTTTTCACATAATCAGGTCGTGCTCACCATCAAGATTGCATCTAGTTCAATATTGACAAAATAAAAACATGGGTAATGTTAGGTTCTCTCTTAGCTATCCAACGATGTAATTTTTTTCACTTTTTGACAATGTTAAGCCTTTCATCCATAATTTCTTTTGTTTGTATGTCTATTTTTTTCAAAAAGCAATGTTTGGTGTTTTTTTGTTATAAATTAACCATTCATCAAAACTTCAAATAAATTACATTTTTACAAACTAGACCCCATTCTACAAATTTTAAAAAGAAAAGGAAAAAAAAATCAATTATTTTCTAAAATTTGTAGTGGGAGCACAGCCAAAAATTTTCTTTTCAGGAAGTGCCCACTTAGAAAATTAGTAAAAAATCAAATATTCATTAAAAAATTATCAGAAAAATTGTGCATCAACTATATGTTGTTAGCTAACTTCTAACTATAGAGATTTTAAAAATACTACAAAAAAGTTCACCGTGCTCAGGTCGTACAAGAGTTGCTATGTTATGTTTTTCTGACAAAAACAACAGCAATTTTTGTACATCCCTCTTTTGAACCCCTTAATCTCAACCATTTTCAAAATAAATTAGTAGTTTAGAAAGTAGACTCAGAGCACTTTGATCCTTGTTTTTGTTCCATCTTAAAATTTTGAGTGTAACTATCCTCAATTTCACGTCCAAGGTCAACATTTCCTGATTTCAAAAAAAAAGTGGCCACTTAAGCCCCATTTTTAGGAACCATCTTGGTGCTCTTACCCATAAATTATGCGTTACTTTGAAATTAATAAGTAATTATTATTCATTTTCTATTTGAATTATGACTAAAGTCCTAATTGATAGGCTGATTGAAAAACATCTATAAATTTCAAATGGTGTCACATTTTTTGAATCCAAAACATGTGTCACATTCTATGGTACGCATACTATAGGATTAAAAAAAGAAAAATTGAATTTCATGAAGTTTTGACCAAGTTAAGGTGGTCAGACATGCGATTTTTTTATATTTTTCAAAATTTGTAATAAAAATTCATAATTAATTATTTACTTGGAAAAAATTACAAAAAAATATGCATCACATCGGGACATGAGTCCTCTACTTATATCTAAAATATTATTAAAAATGTTATCATTTTATTGTGGTTAGGGTGGTCGATAGACACCTACTTCTTGTTTTTGCCTAAAATTTAAGTACTATGCATTGAAATTTCAAATTTTCACCAATATTTTTTTAAAAAAAAAAACTAGTAGTTTAGAAACTACATTCAATTTGCTATAGATTTTATTGTTACATATTTTTGAAATAATATAGATAACTTATTCAATTTTTTACGTCAAGTTGCCTAACTCTATTTTTTTTGAATTTTTTTCCACTTAAGGGCCTATTTTTTCCATGATGATCCTCCACATACCCTTTTCCCTTAGTATGAGTTAGGACATTCCTTGTCTACGAATGTCTATTTTAGCAAGTGGATGACCTTGCACACCTTGTTCTATCTCATATCATTGTGTTTGTTGTCCATTTGTATAATTTAATGCCCAATGATGATTTAATTAAAGGCCTATTATGTTTTGGAAAAATATTGAAGAGTTCTAGTACTAACATCCATGTCTTTTATGTTACTTTTCATCTTTTTTCAATTTAATATTTCTTCTTTCTTGCATTATGATAGATTTCTATGATACACAAAAAGAAAATAAATCATCCTGCATATGCATTCACATTAGAAACATCATTTAAAAAAGTCCATACATATATACATAGTAAATCATACATAAATGTTGCATTTGAAAAAAAGAAAGAAAAGGCATTCATCGCATCTAGGAATCCATGGCATAACATGCATCATAAACCGCAAAGCATATTAAATTACATGTGCATGAAATTCTAAATATAGAGATCACATTACATCTCATAATGATAAATATAGAATGCATACATGACATCCATAATACCATGAAAGTAAATGCATACATAATCATATAAAATCAGCATAACAACATAGGCTGCATTGACATCATAAATTAAATATAGGCATCCACGAAACATGCATAAATAGAAGACTGCATATCATATAATTGCTGCCAAAAATTATATGTATATGTGTGTGTGTGTGTGTCTATATATATATATATATATATGTATGTATGTATGTATGTATGTATGTATATATCACTCAAAAAAATGTCACAGTACAATGTCATATAATGTTTATCTCAAAATGGAGCTCGCGGGCTCTATAATCAAAATACAATGTGTCCCTAGTCTAAACTCCCAATACTCTGATTAGGCGAATGAGGAGGTGACTAATAGGGTGGTGCAGGAGTACCAATCCTTTTGATGTTTCCTTTTAGTTTGATTTGATTCTAGTTGTTAAATTTGTTTAATAAGTCCATGATGAAGGCCATCCATGATGAATTAAAGTATTTTGAGTAACAAGCAATGAGGAAGTTGCAAAATATGAAAAAAATGTAAAAATTGCTAGTCATTGTCAAGTTTGACAAAGTTGTCATGGTAAAGGTTTATGTTGTTTTTCATGTTTGGGGTCATGTTAGGAGTTGAATAAGGTCTAGATAGACCATATTTAATGTTGTAGGGGTTTAGGAGAATCAAGGGGATGTATATTTTAAATGTCCAAAAAAAGTGTCAATTGTAAACTTGAAAAAGTGTAAAGTTCGAAAAGGCTAGAAGCCAACGGTCACAAGAGAGTTTGAAAAGTACTTAGTAGTTGGAGATTTGGTTGTGTTTTTTTGGGAAATACTTTAAAAAGAGTGTGAATAATCATTGTATGGGTTGGTTGTTGGATTTGAAGGAAAAGCAATAAAGTTTCTCACTATTTTTTCAAAAAAAAAATCATTCATTTTCATCTTTTCTAGGTCTGTACGGTAATGTACTGTCACAAAGTGGTTCAATTATTCCATGTTTCCTGTAGCAGCATGAATTAAAATTCTTTTGAAGCAATTTTGAAGGAATTTTATTAAGGTTTGTGGTAGTTTTCCTTGTTTTTCTGAAACAGGTGGAGAGTGCCCTGTTTTGGGGTTTTGTGAACTTTCATCATGTAAAAGGACTCATTCACTGACTATAATTACTATGATAGGTGTAATGAGTCCTAGTGTGTTAGATATATGGTATGATGTTTGTTTTGAGTTGTGGAGAAAGAATAAGGGAGATAAAGTTGCTGCCCCTATTGGTTTTGTGAGGAAAAATGCATGCAAATAGAAGTTTTAGCCTAGGGGTATGTGCAGGATCATCATGGAAAAAATAGGCCCTTAAGTGGCAAAAAATTCAGAAAAATAAGAGTTAGACAGCTTGACATAAAAATTCGAATAAGTTATCTATATTATTTCAAAAATATGTAAGAATAGAATTTGTAGAAAATTGAATGTAGTTTCTAAACTACTAGGTTTGTTTAAAAGAAAAAAAAATCTATTTGGTGAAAATTTTAAATTTCAATGTAGTGGTACTTAAATTTTAGGGAAAAAATAAGTAGGTGTCTATCTGACCACCCTAAGCACAATAAAATGATAATATTTTTTTATAAGATTTTAGTTATAAGTAGAGGATTCATGTCCCGATGTGATGCAATTTTTTTTGTAATTTTTTTCTAAGTAAATAATTAATTATGAATTTTTTATTACAAATTTTAAAAATATAAAAAATCATATGTTTGACCACCTTAACTTGGTCAAAAATTCATGAAATTCAATTTTTCTTTTTTTAATCCTATAGTATGCAAAGCATAGAATGTGATGTATGTTTTGGATTCAAAAAAATGTAATACCATTTGAAAGCTATAAATTTTTTTCAACGATCCTATCAATTAGGACTTTAGTCATAATTCAAATAGAAAATGAATAATAACTACTTATGAAATTCAAAGTAAAGCATAATTTATATTGGTGGAAAGTTGAGAGTCTCCTTTAAAAACCCTTTTCCTTTTATCAATTTTGGGTAAAAAAAAGTCGTCAGCCACATATCCATCATATTGCCACATTTTTGCCCATCATGATCCTCCACATACCCTAGGGTTTGATGAAATCTGAGTGAGAAGTCATTTCCCTTGGAATATTAAGCATGTGCAGGCTTATTTCAAAAAATTTGAACTGATTTTGAGGTCTGAGAAGGCGTGGAGTGTAGATTTTCAATAAGCCCTAGGTTAAATAAGAAGAAGTGAGGGTTTATGAATTTAAGGTGTTGTAGGGTCTGTATTGGCCTAAAGGTTGTGGATTTTGTGTTGTCTCGGACAGGTGAGTGCTTCACCATCAAGATTTCAGTTCTGAGAGGTGTTTCAAAGGTGGCTCCTTCATAAATTTGGCCTAATTGGCCTTGAAAAACAATGTGTTTTGCTTGATTACTGAAAGTTGCTTCAAAGAAATTGTATGTGAGATTGAGGTATGTTAAAGTTGACCCTAATAGTTATCTAGATCAATAATTTTCTTGTAAATTCATTTGAGGAATTTGTGAGAGAATTTGAGAAAAGTGGGTTTGCTATGCTACTAGATTGGTAAGGTGAAAGGTAGGAAAACAAGCCAATTTAGTTTTGTGAGAAAGGATTTGATTTGAGATATTTTGAATTAACAAAGGGAAGTGTTTTGGAAACCTAGGTTGCATCACAAGGAGGTGTTGATGAATGTTGTACAAAAGATGATCTATCATAAGGTCTGAACCTGTGAGGTCCTATGACACCACTAGTGCTCTGGGATCTGCTATGGGATGACATTCTACATGAAATGTTGTTATGTGCCTGCAAATAAGTGGGAGCCCATCTCTCAAGAGGTACCTCCTACTCATACAAATCTCTATAATATCTCTCTCTATCACCAGCCATAGGGTGCTGTCATAATAGTGGTTTACAATTCCTGAGAGGAACGAATTTTAGCTGAAATCACATAATTTTAGAAAATATAATGATTTAAGCCTTAAAAAGTTCCATTTTAAGGATTTCAATTGAAGATGGTTTGATCAAATCACCTTAGATCAAACCCCCTATGATAGAACCTCGCTAGTTTTAAACCATACCTATAAATGCGTCTCCTTTACACCTATCAAAATGCTGATAAAAAATCACTTTTGATTTAGATTTTGGGGGATCAAATGAATTCATTTAAAATTTATTTCAAATGATTATGGTATTCCTTAGAACAGGCTATCCAATGAACATAATTTTAATATGTTTTGGTTTTGTTATGTATTTGTTTTTTAAGTTTTATTAAACATAGTTTTTTCATCAAAAATGAATTTCTTTGTTCTTCACATGTGGAAAAATTGAAGATTATCAAATTTTTTTTTGAAAAATATGATTGCAACAGATATTGAAGTCCTTGATCCAACAAAAAAAATTAAATTAAATTTTGACATATACAAAATGGGTTACGCGTTATACAGTTGCTTTGTGTATGAATTGTAATTCGTTTGACTTTGAAACTTGATTAAGGAAAAAATATTCAATAAAACACTATCTAACCAAGTGGAAGCACTAGATATCCGAGTTACAAATCTAAATTTGAAAGAATTAGAATTTTATCCTTCATGGAAAAAAAGTTATGCATTATACGGTGTGCATCACTTTTTAAATATGTTGTTTTCAGAAAAAAATCAATTTTTGTGGGAGATGGAAAAAGAAGTGCAATTTGATTCCAAAAATTTTGAAAAAAAAAAATTTAGAATCTACAGACAAAATTTGATGAGACTCTAGTTTGCACCATCTTCAAATTCCTCACAGTTTAGCCGCTATAGGTGCCTGAATGTGAAGATTTAGTTAAAAATAATAATTTTAGTGTCGAGTTTGGCCAAAAATTGTAAACCACTATTATGGGATCACCCCATAACCAACTCATGAGAAAAAGCCGCTGCTGGTCTAGTGCAAAGAGTGGTAAACTCATGAAATCTCTACTCCATCTCCTACCTTTCTGCCACCACCTGATCTCTCTCAAAGTAGGCACTACCCCTCTCCATCTGCATCTTGTCCCTCTCCACCAACATATCTCTCACCCACTCCTCCAAGACCTCTACTCGGGCCTATAAATCAACCAGTCGTTGATCAATGGGACCCTCCTCCTCCTATCATGGCATGTCTCCCTCATCAACATCCCACTCCTCAACAATATTGTTTCAGAGCTCCCTCAGCTAATCCCCCATTTGGACTCCTTTAGAAAATCATCATCTATGTCCTCATATCCTACCCATAGTAGGCCAAGGGCATCCATCTTTGCCTCCTCCCCAACTGCCTCCTCCTTGGCATGCTCCTCACTGATAGCCTCCTTTGCAACATGCTCCCCTAGAATGGCCTCCTCTCCTCCACCCGCATCCAACTCAGGTACATCCTCCCCCTCCCCCTCATCCTCATGGATGTGTGAAAAATTTGGGCCTCAACCTCTACTGCCTCATCAAACCCGTTGACCATCCCCCCCACCACTTCTACCACCTCGACCACCTCCCCTACCACCACACTTGCCCCATGGTCCTATCCCTTGCCTCTCTACAAGTGTTAGCTTATCAGAATCTATATATGGCATAGGCCTATGTTGTGCCCACTAGGTGTTGTATACTACTGTTGTCCTCGGATCGACAACTCCACCCCTCTAACCCCACTATATAGGGTGTAGTTCGTCGATTTCTACCTCTACTGTCACTAGAGGAATTTGTCACCCCCATAGAGGAACCTCCCTCGAAGATCTAGAAAACTCAGCTAATCCCTGTGGCTCATCCTGAATCACACCAAACTATTTGAGGACTCTATCTGGTAGGTGTCTCAATAATGTGAACTCTTGACATGGTCTTCCCAATTAGATATCCCTTTTGTCAACAAAAAGGAAATTGTCGATGCTCATCCTGCCACTGTGCACAGTCCATGTAAGGCTTCCATATAAAATGCATGAGGGTAACAATCACGTGCCTTTAGTATCCTGTGTCTCAAACATGATTCTGACTGATGGTCCTAGCATATCAAAAAACATAAGGAGATCTATCATCTAACTCAAATATGACTGGTGGGAAGAAAACAACAATGTACTCCCATGCCCAGATCATCAGAAGAGTAGTGCCACAGGTCATCGACTATGCCTCCCTATAAGATATATCATGCAAGTGAAAATATAACATCACAAGTAAATAGGGGCCCCAAGCAAAACAATCCCGCCAATTAGCATACACAAAAAACAATCAATCTGGTCATATTTATCTACCAAAACGTGCTATCTGATCTCATAATGCTTGATACTGAGTTATCTAACATCCTCATGCTAATAATAATGAGTGATCTTGTTGTAACCCATTTGGGTATCATAGCAGACCAAATCACCCCTATTTGGTCACTGAAATATCTTGTAGACATCCTCTAATGTAACAGTAGCCTCTCCTATGGGAAAATGAAAAGAGGAAGTCTCTGAGTGCCATCACTCACATATTTTGGTGAGCATCCATTGGTTTGCTTGAATAGTGGGCATAAATGTCACATGATGCAATCCAATATTCAATATCATCCATCTCTCTCCATTGTGCAGCTAGTCCCACAACTCGTATGTCAAAGACCTCAACTCTTGAGTATATATCAGATCCAAAACAACTTGCAAATGTATAACAAATACCTTGTGTCAGAAATACAAAGCCAATTATTATGACATAAATTTTCAAAAAATTTGATAGGAAAATGCATCATTTTATTATCAAATGCATTGCACAATGCATGTGCATCATTCAACCTTGTAAATGTGTCACAAAACTTCAAATGCATCATTTTATTTGTCAAATATGTCACAAACCTACATATGTGTCATACTATTGCTGCATTCAAACAATCATGCATATGCGTAACACGAATATCATGAATATGAAGACAAAGAAAAAGTGTTCATTCAATTTAAATCCAAATCAAGCCCTAATGAGTTTTTACAAATGTGTCGTATTGCAAGAAGATGCGTAGCATACGAATGCATTTGCGTCGAAAACGAAATGACACATATACAAAAAGGAACTTTAAATTCCTAAAAATGCATGAAAATTCAAATTTCAAAAGATGGTTTTGGGGTATGTACTGGGGGTCCTACATCGGCTGGCCATCAAAAATTCCTAATGCGATATCCACGATGCTCTGTGTATGGAACGAGCAACATTTTGGTTGAATTCTCTAAAGAAAAATCATGGTTTTCTAAACTTGAAGGGTGAAAATGAATTCATTTTTCACCCAAATCCTATTTATACCTAGGGATTTGGAGGGTTTATTCTCAAACCTTTGTACTAGCTGCACTATTTGCAAACTTCCAATGACCATTTCACATACCAAACCTTACTGAAACTCATTTCTTTCACCACCATCTAACTTATACCTATCCAATTACCTAATCGGGACAATTCCCAAATTTTTCTAATTTTTTCAAAAAATTGTCATTTTTCCCGATGGGGCATACCCTTGGACCTATTTTACACTGGGGCACAACTGGGGCATGTTATTATTTTATTCTTCGACACAAATGTTGAAATGACATTATGTCAAATAGGGGCAACCTGTAGACACTGAAAATTGACCTAGGCCTGTGATTCTAATTTTCATCATAATTCTAATCTTCATTTTAATAATTAAATAATGTTAATTATATAATTATTTTCTAAAGTCATTTGTCCACTATTAATTAAATAACATTAATCATTTAATTAATTCATTCTTTCTTGATTAATTAAATAAATTTTATTTATTTAATTACATCGCTAATTAAATCTATTCTTAATTAAATAATCATTTTTAATTATTTAATTAATAACAGCCACACTTTCAACTATAATTAAATAATTACTTTAATTATTTAATTATTCTTTAGCCTTCTCTATCTTTAATTCATAAAAAGGTTTATCCATGGCATATTCCTCTATGATTGGATAATCTTTGTGTTATCTAATTAGTCATTTATCACTTAAGTCTAGATTTAATTAGATCAATCAGTTATCCGTTGATTTAATATCTAATTATCTCTGACGAATAGACTTTTTGTCTTAAGCAGTCTGTTATCTAGATTTACTCTTATCTTCTGCGTGCAAACCTCTAATAATAAAATAAATTTAATTATTTAATTAATTTATTCTCATCTTCTATCTATTTCAATCTTTATCTTTACATGCAAACTTTATTCTTCTGAGTTTTGAATAGACTTAACAAAAGATTAAAATATTATTTAAATTAATCCCCACCTTTTATGCTTTATCACTTGTGTTATTACTAACACTAGTCTCAATGCATGTCACACCTTTCAATCTTAATCATCGGTCCATCTTTTTGTGTCAACAAAAAAATTATAGTTGACATTTTTACACTCACTTGAATCTTTCTAATGGACTTTGGCTTGATTTTTGTTTGATTTAATGTTGCAATATGGCGTAAACATTCACATTAGGTCCTAAAAATTCAAATTATGATCTCTTATGAAGTTGTTGTGAAGTGTCGTAAGACATTTCTAAACTTTTCTATACTCTATGCATTATAATTCACCTAAAAATCACATTTTCATCACTTATTAAGTCCTATTTTGAAGTGTTGTAAAGTCGTGTAAAAAGATTGCATGCTTTTCTAGGCTTAATTTCACTATTTACACCTTTCTTATGCTTTATTTGACCCCTTAATGTACTTACCGATTATTTTCAAGTGTGTTTTTGAGAATATTCTCGTTGGACAACTTTAAATGCCCCAAAATTCCTGACACGCACTTAATTTGCTTAAGTGTGACTAAGTCACCAATAGAGGTAACTTAGTCCTTTTTGGCATAAAAATCAAAATAATTTTAAATTTCTAGAGGGAATTTGTCCTCTAACCCTTGAGGTCAGCCTATGATGTGTTACTTTCAGGAAATTTTAATAAAATTAGGTATAAATAAGGGATTTTTCCCTCATTTTACATCTTCACACATACATCCTCCTAATTCAGAAGCATACAAGCATTCATCAAGCATTCAAGCAAATCAAGCATTATCAAGTCAATCTATTGGAGCACTTCATTGCATATCTTCAGATTTTGAGCATCAAAGGTGTGACTTTTGTATGTAGACTTATCAAGCAATTAGGTGTTGAAAGGCAGTCAACAAGTCTACAAAGTCAATAGAGTCAACACAACCCTAGCTCAATCTTGGAGAGACTTTCTACCTTATTTTCTGCGGAATCACTGGTGATCCCACAAAGTTGGTTTACAATTTCTAAGAGGATCTGTTTTATGCTCAAATCACATATTTTTAGAAAATATAATGATTTAAGCCTTAAAAAGTTTCATTTAAATAATTCCAATTGAAGAGGGTTTGATCAAACTACCTTAAATCAAACCCCCTTGGATAGAGCCTCTTTAGTTTTAAACCATACCTATAACAGAGTCTCCTTTACACCTATCAAAATGCTGATAAAAAACCACTTTTGATTTACCTTTTGGGGATCAAATGAATTCATTTAAAATTTAGTTTTTGTAAGTATGTAGTCCTTATTATAAGCTTCCCAAAAAGTATAATTTTAAATAAATTTAATTATATTATTATATTTATTTTTTTATTTCTCGTCAATGTAGGTTTTTCACCAAAAATAAAGCTCTTTGTTCTGCACATGTGGAAAAATAGTAGATTATTAAAAAAAAAAACTAAAAATATTAGGGCACCAAATATTGAAGTCCTTGATCCAACAAAGAAAAGAAACTTGAATTTTGATACATACAAAAAAATTTACGTGTTATATAGTCACGCTATGTTTGAATTATAATTGGTCTGAATTTGAAACTTGATTAAAGAAAAAATATTTAGTAAAAAACTATCTAACCAAGTGGAAGCACTATATATCAAAGTTACAAATCTAAAGTCGAAAGAATTAGAATTCTATCCTTCATGGAAAAAAAGTTATGCATTATACGGTAAGCGTCACTTTTTTAAGATATTGTTTTATGAAAAAAATAAGTTTTCACGGGAGATGGAAAAAGAAGTGCAATATGTTTCCAAAAATTTTGAAAAACAATATATTTAGAATCTATAGACAAAATTTCATGAAACTCTAGTTTATATAATCTTCAAATTCATCACGGTTTAGCCGCTATAGGTGCTCGAAAGTGAAGAATTAGTTAAAAACAATTATTTCAGTGTCCAGTTTGGCATAAAATTGTAAACCACTATTGTGGGATCACCTATAGACACTTGTCAAAAAAGAAAGTGTAGAACTAAGGCTACAATATTTTGTCCTAAATTTACCAAGAATTGTAGGAGGACTAAGTCAGCACTAGTGGTGGATTAGTCTCGCTTCTGGGACAAAAAACTGATTTTGACATTTTTGGATACCCATTTAGCAGATGCTTGTTCCAGCAAAGTTTCCCAAAACTAGGACTAAGTTTCGCCACCTGGTGGAAGTGTCCCAGTCAGCATTTTCAACTAATTTCTTAGGATTCTATAATCTCCCAACATCAAGCTTCATATTCGAGGTGCACCACTTTCATTATGTTCTATTATTTAATCATTTAGTTGCATTTTTATCTATTTCTCCATATCACATTGTCTTTACATTTTCTAAGTTTTGCATCATTAGATCATTTCAATTTCACATCAGAGCATTAGAACATCTTAATTAGGCATAAAAAATCTCATTTGGATTAATCTTGAGTGTAAACCTTTACATTCTGGACCCCATCCAATCCCCTTTCTCATTTTAGGTGAAAACCCCTAGGAGGAGCAAAGTATTATGAGGGCAAGCCAAAATCACCATTTACATTTTGGTGAACCTGACATTTGAACATATTCCTTTCTGATTTCAAGTGCATCCTAGGTTGCATTTTGCATTACATCTTGCATTGATTAAATTGCATCCTAGGGTTTTAACATTGCATTAGTGAAAAGTTCACTTATCTTGCATTACAAAACATAGAAACTCTGCATTTCCATATTGTAGTTGAATTTGTGCATTTGAAAGATAGAATTATATTCAATTTTTTTGAAAAAAACACAAAAAAATCACCTGTGGGATGAAATCGCCACCTTGGGCGACTTAATCCTTTCACATACTTTGCACTATATTTTCTGGTAATTTATGGGTATTTTCTATACTTCTATTTTTTGTTACTATACTTTATCATACTTTCCCAACTTGCTATTTCTTGCATCTAATTTCCTTGCATCGTGGCCTTTTCCTTTAATGAGTTTTGGAATTCCTTGAAATCCTTAGTACACATGTCCAATTATTCCTTCAAATTTGATCCTAATTATTTTGAACTTCCTCATGCTCCTCCAACTCCTCATGATTGTCCTCCTCATGATGTAGACATCATTGGAAAAGATGACGATAGCATAGACAAGTTCTTAAATGAATGTATTGATAACCTTGAAGCCAATGTATCCTTTTACTCATCCATGAGGTCACAAAACCTCCCTATTGTTGCACCCCCTAATACTTTTGGTTATCTTTACCCAAAAATTACTGAAGGACCTAAGTTCCCTCCATCAAGCAGACCTAGTTCCTCTAAACAAGCACACCCTCACCCATTTTATGATAACAATGTCACAAACACTCCCATCAACCTTGAAGAAACCTATGGAAAGGGCTTTACTATTTTAAGTTAACAAGGTTACAATATAGTAATAAAACATAACATTCACCAACTTTTTGAACAAAAACCACAAGAAGAAAACACAACAGGATTAGTATATCAAGATCCTCCTCATGCTGACAAGCCTCCTTTTGAATATTGGAGACTTCGCAATGATGGTATAGTGATCTTTGATTGTCCACTTGACTTGAATATTCTCCTTCCAGATGAAAAACCTTTACATGATTCTAATGAAAAGGATGCTAGGATACCCACAAGTCCTATTCCTCCTTTCCTTCATGAAAAAGGAGAATCTAGTAAACGAAAATGACCTTACAATTTGAAAAAGCTCAAGTTTCCTACTCATCCTCCACCTGAATGTGAAAGGAGACTTCAACTTATTTTAAACAAGGGCCTTATACTCTTACCACCTTTGAATAGGTTGGTCATCTGTCCTAAAGATTCTAACATACCATTTTGCAAATATCATCGTGTTCTTGGACATTGCACTGAAGAATATTGGACATTGAATGACATATTAAAGAAGTATCACTTCATTGATATTGACTACTTTCCCATAAAACCTTAAAAAAAACTCCTTATATCATGTCATTTTCATATAATTTTCCATTCTCACTATTGCATGATCCCTCCCGAATGATAGATTTTTGGGCATGAGGCTTATAGGCGACCCTTGCACTCTTAGGATGTTTCACCTAAAAGGAGAGATAAACCTCATACAAAATCAATGATGGTTCACTCAAATTAAGATATGTATGATGTTATTAATGCTAAATGAGATGATCTAAATTCAATTAAGCTAAGAAATTGATTTATTATGAATGCAAAACCTAAGAAACAATTGATGTTTGAAAACACATTGTGTTATGCAAAAAACACCTAGAAATAAATGTAAAATTGAATAGAAATGAAACAAACTAGAAGTGTGCACCTAGGATCAATAAGGAGGCTAGATATGACACTTTAAATTCTATTGATGCTAATTTTCAGGCTTGGTGGGACTCATTCACAATTCTTGGTGAATTAGTCCCAGTTCTGCAAAACAGTTTTGGAACCCGTTATAGACAGAAGGGTATCTGAAAATGCAAAAAAATCTAAATTAACCTGGAAGTGGGACTCATTCACCACTCATGGAGAATTATTCCACTATTTAATTTTTGAATATTCAAAAGTGGAATCTGGAGCTTTCAATTTGCACTTTGATTCTCTATAGGTGTTTGCTTCTGAAACTTTGATTTCTGAACCTAAAAATGAGTTTTTGTTGATATTTTCACTTGGAAAATTAAGAGAAGACTTGAAGAACCTTGAAACTTCAATGTTAATGATTTCCAAGCTTCCAAGAGACTTAAATCTTCAAACACACAAGGAAAGAGAGAGAAATGTTGAATGTTAGGGCATGGGGGTTTGCCTTGGTCAAACCCCTTTTAGGTAATTAAACCAAATTGATGAAAGAATGGAATGAAACGTGCAATAATGGATTTTATTACCATTCCATGATGTTTTATCTTGAAATTTTGCAACAAAACATGAAGAATGTACCCTTGAATATCTAAAAAATTGATGTCTTGGTGACTTGAAATGAAGAAACCCTAAGTTGGTTGACTTGACATGGAAGATTGGTGGATGAATGAATGATAATATATGTGAATTAGGGTTAAAAGACTTATATTTATAGGAAATTCACCTATTTTAATCGTTAACACCTCATTGCAAGCCGACATGAAGTAATATTAAACTTAAATTTCACATTTTTCCCACTCAAAGGTCAAAATTAGGCCAAATGGGACCGATTCACCACACATGGTGAATGGGTCCCACCTGGATGGGATTGATTCACCACACATGGTGAATGGGTCCCATAGGGGCCATTTTTCCAGCTAATATGCCAAGAGATAAGGAAATAAGGTTTATATGAAGTCTATGTCAGTTATTTCATCAAATTATGCCTCAAGACGCATAATATGGTGTAATAGGAGCCTATTAGTGATTATGTAAATGTCGATTAGGGCTTGGGATACATAATTCAATGTAAAAATGTGAATAAATACACTTTACAACACTAAAATGAGGTTCGCATAGCTTAGGAAGGTACAAGAACCAATGTGAATGTGCAAGACACATTACAACACTAGTTTAACATTAATTTTATTTCACAAGCCTTCTAGATTGATATGAAGATGCAGTTAAATATGTTTTATAATGTTGAATTAGGGAGAAATGAGTTCATAAGTCTAGAAAAGCGTGAAATTCCATTACAAGACTATACAACATCTTTACAAGACATCATTAAATGCATTTGAAAAGGGTCCAAGACCTAGTGTGGATGCATAAAATGCCTCACAACACTAGATTAAGACCTCATTAAGTCCATTTTAGTATGAATTAATCTCATGTCAAGCAAGAGGTACTTTTTTCAACAACACATCTCCCATCACCTTTCTTGGCTCATTCTTGCCTCACATCCAGTGGGGTTCAAGAAAATGTTAGCCTTATCCTAGTTATGCATTGGTTATTATCTCTTAATTACGTTATTCACCTTTCACTTATCCCACTTGCGGTTGTGAAGCTACTAACTTGGTTAATGGTTGACTTACATTTGCATTACTCTCTCCTTTTTCATTTTCATTTGATTTTATGTGTGTATTATGTTCCCTTATACCCATGCATTTTATGTTTTCTCTCTTCATTCACTTCCTCTATTTGTACCTCCATTCTTCTATATGTCGTACATTTCCTTTTTCCTTTTTGCTTTTGTGTTTTCCTTTTGTGTATGACGCAAGGTATTGAGGCCAAAATGTCTCCTTCATGTTGACCCAAAATCTTTTTCTTTTGCTCTCTTTTCACTTTTTTTTTTCCTTTTGGGGATGACGCAAAGCATTGAGATGCCCTATATCTCTTCCATGTTGACCCAAAAGGTCCTTTTCCTTTTTACTTCATTTTTTCTTGTGTTTTTCCTTTTGTGGATGACACAAGGTATTGAGACAAAAATTTCTCCTTCATGTTGACCCAAAAGATTTTTCTTTTTCTCTCTTTTTGCTTGTGTTTTCCTTTTGGGAATGATGCAAAGTGTTGAGATGCCCTATGTCTCTTCCATGTTGACCCAAAAGGTCCTTTTCCTTTTTACTTCATCTTTTTCTTTTGTTTTTTTGATTTTGGGGATGATACAAGGTATTGAGACCAAATTGTCTCCTGCATGTTGACCCAAAATATTTTTCTTTTACTCTCTTTTCGCTTGTGTTTTCCTTTTGGGGATGATGCAAAGTGTTAAGATGCCCTATGGGTATGTGCATGATCATCATGGAAAAAGCAGGCCCTTAAGTGGTAAAAAATTCAAAACAATTAGAGTTAGGCAACTTGACATAAAAATTTAAATATGTTATTTATATTATTTCAAAAATTATGTAAAAATAGAATCTATAGCAAATTGAATGTAGTTTTTAAACTGCTAGGTTTATTTAAAAAAAATCTATTTGGTGAAAATTTGAAATTTCAATGTAGTAGCACTTAAATTTTAGGGAAAAAATAAGAAGTAGGTGTCTATCTAACCACCCTAACCACAATAAAATGATAATATTTTTTTATAAGATTTTAAATATAAGTAGAGGACTCACGTCTAGATGTGATACATATTTTTGTAATTTTTTTCCAAGTAAATAATTAATTATGATTTTTTTATTACAACTTTTAAAAAATATAAAAACTCGTATGTCTGACCACTTTAACTTGGTCAAAACTTCATGATTTTTTTTTTAATCCTATAGTATGCAAAGCATAGAATGTGACACATGTTTTAGATTCAAAAAATGTGATACCATTTGAAAGCTATAGATGTTTTTCAATCAACCTACCAATCAGGACTTTAGTCATAATTCAAATAAAAAATAAATAATTATTATTTATTAAATTCAAAGTAAAGCATAATTTATATTGGTGAAAAGCTAAGAATATCCTTAAAACCCTTTTTGTTTAATCAATTTTGGGTAAAAATAATGTCATCATCCATATACCCTACACATACCCCTCATATCGCCACTTTTTTGACCATCATGATCATGCACATACCCCTATGTCTCCTCCATGTTGACCCAAAATGTCCTTTTCCTTTTTACTTCATCTTTTTCTTTTGTTTTAACTTTTGGGGATGACACAAGGTATTGAGACGGAAATGTCTCCTTCATGTTGACCCAAAAGCTTTTTCTTTTTCTCTATTTTCATTTGTGTTTTCCTTTTGGGGACATGCAAAGCGTTGAGACCATAATGTCTCTTCCATGTTGACCCAAAATGGACTTTTTTTTCTTTTTCTTTCACTCTCTTTGTGTCATTCTTCCAGTTTTATGTGTTTTAGGGAATGATGATGATTTTGAGATCTTTCATAAAAAGCATTGTAGCAATGAGCATATTGACCCCAAATCCATAGATCCCTTATGTGTTTGGTGTGTTCCTTTCTATGGGGCAACCTCCTTTTCTTTTGTTCTCTTTTTCGTTTACATGAAGCAACCTAACTTAGAAATATATGACTTGGCATAGGGGCTTTCCAAGTTGGCTCTCATGTCTTGTTTTATTTTTGCATTTTCTTTCCTTTGCCACTTTAAATTAATTTCCATAGAATTGTGTGTCACAATTCCTTTAAAGTGGGGGCCTACACTGGCATCATTTCATTTGTATTCTTGGTTCTGAGTGTAGCCTTATCACTTCATACGATGAGCTTGTCAATTTTTGGATAACATTGGGTTTGATGTCCTTCATAAGTGTGATCTATCTTAGCATATTGCATTCCTCTTAGTGGCCTGATGTGATGCACTACATCCCCTAAGTTGTGAATATACTATTCTTTGATTGGTCCTCTCCTGGAGACATTAGACACAATGTTCCCTAAGTGATAGACCTTGCATGAACTTAACAAGACTTCTTTGAACATATTTTTCATTTTACATTACATTTTTACATTTTACCTTTTACATTTTTACCAACTTGCATAATGCAACTTGCATGTCTATGGTACCTTGGCCTTTGTTCATGAGTTCCACGTATACGAAGCTTTGCTTGGATCATGAAGCATGAATCAAGATTGTCTTTGTGGAACCTTATTAAAGTTATCAGGAGGTATAACTTTAATATGGTTGAGTGGGAAGCCCACTCAGTGGCACAACTTTCCCCATAGCCACCTATGTGTTTGTGAGTGCATACCAACTAGTGTATGTATCTCCCCTTTTGTGCTTTCTCACCTTGCAGACAACCAAAAGTTTCATAGCCCCAAAGTAAGTATACTTGGGACTTCTCACCCAGGGGACAGTCCTGAGTTCCATTATCATAGAGTGAGTTCACATCTCTTATTTCAAACAACTAGCTTAGATCGAATCCACAATGAGTTGGAAAGACGATCGAAGCTTTCATTTCTTTTCATTCATCACATGTGTTCCCTTTGTTCTTATATTTGGTTTTCCATGAAATCTTAATCTTGGGGGCTTGATCATCCCTCTTGATTATTGTTGTTTCATCATACCAATGTGAGTACATCAAGATCCCTCTCGATATGAATGTTGGGCTACTTTAGCAAGTGTTTGAAGCAAGTTCATCCTCTCACTAATTTGGAGGCTTAATGTGTCACCAAAAAATGTATAGTTGACATTTTCACACTCACTTGAGTCTTTCTAATAGACTTTGGGTTGATTTTTCTTTGATTCAATGTTGCAATGTGGCTTTAACATTCACATTAGGTACTAAACATTTAAATTATGATGTCTTGTGAAGGTGTTGTGAAGTTTTGTAAAACATTTCTACACTTTTCTAGACTCTATTATTATATTTTTCCTAAAAATCACATTTTCATCACTTATTAAGTCCTATTTTGAAGTGTTGTAAAGTCATGTAACAAGATTTCAATTTTTTCTAGGCTTTATTTCACTATTTAAACCTTTCTTATGCTTTATTTGACCCCTTAATGTACTTCCCGACCATTTTCAAGCATGTTTTTGAGAATATTATGATTGGGCAACTTTTAATGCCCCAAAATTCCTGACACCCACTGAATTTTCTTAAGTGGGACTAAGTCGTGAATAGGGGCAACTTAGTGCTTTTTGGCACAAAACTCACAATAATTTTAAATTTCTACTGGGAATTTTTCCTCTAACCTTTGAGTTCGGCCTATGATGTGTTGCTTTAGGGAAATTTTAATAAAATTAGGTATAAATAAGGGATTTTCCCCTCATTTTACATCTCCACACATACATTCTCCTAATTCACAAGAATTCAAGCAAATCAAGCATTATCAAGTCAATCAATTAGATCACTTCATTTCATTTCTTCAGATTTTGAGCATCAAAGGTGTGACTTTTCTATGCAGATTTATCAAGCAATTAGGTGTTGAAAGGTAGTCAACAAGTCTACAAAGTCAATAGAGTAAACATAACCCTAGTTCAAGCTTGGAGAGACTTTCTACCCCATTTTTTGTAGAATCAAGTGAAGACTATTGGATGTTGTGGATGTGTTGCTGATATGTGGTTGTGATTGATGTCAAAACTATTAGCATTAGGTATATCAGTCGTTGTATATGTCAAGGATATTGAGAAAATTTTAGGAGAAAGTGTTTTAGGTTCCCAGTGGAACTGTGTAGGTCATGAAGGTTTCTTTTTCTCTACGTTAAATATTAGTCAGTATGGATTAAAGGGTTTATTATTGAGTATATCTAGATCATCCACTGGAAGTTTCAAAGGTTTGCGTGAAGTTTTGAGTGTGTTGTGGTCTGACAGTGTTTTTCTGGTCTCTATCAGTGTTCCTAAAGGAAGATTGTGTGATTTTGTTAATCTCAGTTGTTGTGTATGTTTCTATGTTGTTTCTTGGTGCTCTTAGATGTCTCTAGATCATTCGCTATCTTTTTGGTATGTCCACATTGATTGATGAGCTCATGATTAAAGATATTTTCTTGCGCATGTTTTGTTTTTCATGTTCTTGGCCGATATGTTGGTGGTAGTGTGTTGTGGATCTTTGTGGTGAAACTAACTACAATATTTTTGTGTTGGAGATGTTAATTTTGATCTCCACTATGTTCTGGCCAACCTTGGTGGATTCACATTAAAATTTTATTTGGGCCAACATTGCAAATATTTTCTATTTTATTGGTCTCGACTAAGTTGTGATTAAATCTCATGTAGTAGATATATAAGTGTAATTGTTTCATCAGTGAAGTGTGTGCTTCATGTGCTCCTATTTTTGTATGTGCAAATATCATTTGGTTACAGATCAGAGTGTGAAGAAGGTTTTCTGAGCTTAATTGGAACTATAATCAAGCTTGTGCAAAAGCTATTTTCTCAGTTTGTACCCTTTGGATTTTAATCCTTTTTTTTTTGTTGGAAAATTAGTCCTCTTTTGTATTTGAGCAGTGAGCTATAGGAAGTGTTTCTGAATGTATGTGAATTCCCCTTATTATTTATCATTATGCTTTTAATAGATTATAATCTTGTGGACTAACATCCACCATGATTTTTCCCCTAATAAGGTTTCAACGTAAAAAATATTGGTGTTCTTTGTCTCTCTGATGTGTTAATTTCTTGTGGTTAGTTTCATCAGATCCGAGATTAAAGTTAAGATAATTTGGAAAAGATTAAATTTCTATAACAATTGATTCACCCCCCCTCTTAGTTTTCTTTCTTTGTTTTTCTAACAATTGGTATCAAAGCAGGTTCCTCTAAAGAAGTTTAAAAGCTTGAGGTGATCCAGGATGGAAACATTCAAGAAGGACAATCTGAGATTTGATGGCACTAACTATTGAATGTGGAAAGTTAGGATGCAATGCCACTTAAGGTATATTGGTGAAGCTTTCTCAAAGATTACAAGAGATCCATATACTATTCCTCAGAATTGTCCCTCAGCTCCTAATGAGATCAAAGATGCTAAAAATAACATTAGTGCTATTGATGCTTTGGTGAGTGCTTTGAAAAATCCAGAGATGGATAATGTGTTGGGTCTATAGACAGCTCATGAGATTTGGATGAAACTGGAAACTTTTTATGAAGGAGATGCACATGTAAAGATGGCTAAGCTATAGAGCTTGAAAGAAAAGTATGAGAATTTGAAGATGGGTGAAGATGAAAATATCACTTCTTTTATGTAGAGAGTAAATGAAATAGTGATGGGTATTAAATGTGTCGGTGGTTATGTGGATGAGGATGAAATTGTGGCTAATGTACTCAGATCCTTGCCTACCTCCTACAAAATGAAGGTTCATGCTATTGAAGAGTTCAGATCAGTAAACAAGATGACAAGAGACACATTCATGAGGAAGCTTGTTGATTTTGAAATAAGTGAATTTGGTGAATCTACACCAAAGACTGAATCTGCATTCAAGGCTACTATATCTGGAAGTAATAGGAAAAGATATATTCTAGGGGAGAGTTCTAGAAATATATCCAAGTATGATGAAGAACTGAAACAACTTGAAGATAAACAAAGAGAGGTAGAAGAATTGGAAGCACTAATTGCAAAGAAAGAAGGGAGAGGAAAAGGTAAGTATTAAGATGTATTGCCTATTAAATGTTTCTCATGCTGTTAAATAGGTCATTTTGCATCAAGGTATCCTGAAAGAGTTCCTGGATCTAAGCCTAAAAATTCTAGATTCCAAAAGAGATGCTACTTTTCTAAAGAAGTAGTGACTAATGATGAGTCTGAGAAAGATAATGGAAATGAAGATGAATGGGCTTTCATTTCTACCATTAAAGATAATCATGTGGCTACTGAATCTACTAAAGATGAAAAAGCTCTTGCAGCCCAAGTTGAAGAAAAAGATGAGTGGGTCATTGATAATGGATGCTCACATCATATGACTGGTGATAAAAGAAAATTTGTGAGTCTAGCGAAGTATGACGATGGGGTTGTAAGATTTGGAGATAACAATGCTCATGTAATTCGTGGAAGAGGATCTATTTTCCTTGGTGGTAAGGATAACATTGATGATGTCCTCTATGTTGAAGGCCTGAAGCACAACTTGTTGAGTATTGGAAAAATGGTTCACAAGGGATATGATTTTCAGTTCAAAGATGGAAGATGCAAGATACGTGGAAGTTCTAGGAATATGATTGCAACAGGAAAACAAACAAAAGGTAATATTTTTCATATGAATAATACTAGTGGAAGTTGTTTAATTTCTCAAGTAGATGAAGGCTAGTTGTGGCATAGGAGGTTGTGTCATGTAAACTTTGACAACATTATCAAGATAAGTTCTACTCAAGCAGTAAGAGATCTACCTAGGTTAGTGGAGCTTGCTAATATAATCTGCAAGGAATGTCAGATGGGTAAACAAACTAGAGTATCTTTTTGGAGCAAATAATTTGTTGGAGCTACTAAATACTAAACTTTGTGGTCCCTCTAGAGTCAAAAATATTCATGGAGAAATGTATTTTATGTTGGTTATTGATGATTACTCTAGAATGATTTGGATTTTCTTTTTAAGAGAAAAATGTGAAGCATTGAAGAAGTTCAAAAGTTTCAAGGCTATGGAAGAAAATGAGAAAGGTTTGAAAATCAGGTGCCTGAGATATTATAGAGGTAGTGAGTTCATTTCCAAGGAGTTCAACTCTTATTGTGAAGAGCATGGAATTAAAATATAGTTATCTGCTACTTGAACCCCTCAATAGAATGGAGTTGCAGAGAGAAAGAATAGAAAAAATTTGGATGCTTCCACAACAATGATGATGGAAGGAAATGTGTCTCAGATGTACTAGAGTGAAGCGGTAAGCAATGATGTGTATACTTTGAACTAGGTAAATGTTAATGGTAATTCTGGTAAGACTCCTTATGAGTTATGGTTTGGTCACAAGCCTAATATTAAGTATTTTAAGATCTTTGGAAGCAAGTGTTATATAAGGAGAGATGATGATATAGGAAAATTTGATGCAAGCAATGATGAAGGAATCTTCCTAGGTTACTCCACTAAAAGAAAGGCCTACCGGTGCTATAACAAAAGACTGAGAAAGATGGCTGAAAGTGCAAATGTCAGAGTTGATCAAGACTCTATCAAATCATCCAGACATTGTAGTTATGACTTAGATGAAGACATTGCAATCCAAGGGAAGAATAATCAGACAAAAAATCTACTTCAGATTATTCCATATGGTCTGGTGAAGCAACCTCAATTTGTTCTGGTAAATCAAGTTAGTAAGGAGGCACAGACAAGCGCAATTGTATAAGAAAGATCCGAAGAGTCAGAAGTTCAAGAATGTCCCAGAACTCCATGGTATGTAAAGTTGAATCATTCTGAAAATCAAATCATAGGAGAGAATAGTAAAGGAGTGCAAACTAGAAGAAACATTATAGAAGAATATTGTCTGATCTCCAAGATTGAACCTAAAAATGTCACTGAAGCCTGTCAAGATGAACACTGGTTGGAAGCTATGAAGGAAGAGCTAACACAGATTGAAAAGAACGACACATGGCTACTAGTTCTAAGGCCTAAAGACAAAAATGTGATTGGTACTAAATGGGTATTTAGAAACAAGCTGAGTGAAGAAGGTGAAGTGGTCTGAAATAAAGCAAGAATGGTATGTAAAGGGTATTCTCAAATGGAAGGTGTTGATTTTGAAGAAACCTTTGCCCCTATTGCTAGGATTGAAGCTGTTAAAATATTTCTTGCTTATGTTGCACACAAGAACTATAAATTCTATCAAATGGATGTAAATTCTACATTTTTGAATGGAGAACTAGAAGAAGTGTACATTGAACAGCTGGATGGATTTCAGCTAATAGACAAGGGAGATATGGTCTGTAGACTGAAGAAAGCTCTATATGGACTTAAGCAAGCCCCTAGAGCCTAGTATGCTAGATTCAGAAAATACCTACTTAAGATTGGATTCACTAAAGGTACTACTGATAGAAAATTATACTTCAAATTAGATAATGATAAGGAGTTAATTATAGAAGTTTTTGTTGATGATATCATTTTTGGAGGAGATGATAATCTATGTATGAAGTTTGTTGATGAAATGAAGAGTGAATTTGAGATGAGTATGATTGGAGAAATGAAGTTGTTTTTGGGATTGCAAGTTACACAGTTGGACAAGGGGATCCTCATATCTCAGTCCAAATATGTGAGAGAACTGCTAAAGAAATTTGGAATGGATGACTCCAAACCTATTGGTACCCCCATGGTGATAGGATGTAAGTTGAAACAAAATGATGACTCTCCTAAAGAAAATCAAACCAGATATAGGTCAATGATCAGTGGATTTCTCTACTTGACTCATACTAGACCAGGCATTAAGAATGTTGTATGTATGGTTGCTAGATTTCAGGATGTTCCAAAAGAATCACATGCAATTGTTGTCAAGAGAATTTTTAGATATCTAAAAGGAACTGTTAAATTTTGACTTTGGTATCCAAAAGATGATGATCTCACTTTGTGTGCATATAATGATGTAGATTGGACTAGTGATGTAGATGACAGGAGAATTACTAGTGGTGGTACTTTCTTCCTAGGGAAGAAGCTGGTATCCTGGTTAGGTAAAAAGTAAAACTCAATTTTTCTATCTACTGCTGAAGTAGAATACATTATTGCTGCCAATAATTGTACTCAAGTGATATGGATGAAATAGATATTGAGAGATATAAGGGTGATATATGAAGAGCCTATTGCCATATACTATGAAAACTCAAGTGCAATAAATATCACAAGGAATTTGGTGTTACACTCTAAGAATAAACATATATCAATCAAGTTTCATTTCTTGAGGGAGAAAATGAATAAGAAAGAGGTCAGATTGGAGTATGTGCCTACCAAAGAATAGATTGCAAATATATTTACTAAGCCATTGTTGAAGGATATTTTTTTTTATCTCAAAGGAATGGTAGGTGTAATTACCCCTCCTAATAAGAACTAAAAGATGCATTTTCTTGCATCAATCTGTGAACTTCATTGCTATATTCTAATCTAGATTGATGTTCTCATGGCTACTACTTAGGGGGACTAGTCAGATGTGTAGATATGTGGTTCAAAGTGTGTATATGAAAAGGTAATTGTTACCTTTTCCATTGATGTCAAAGGGGGAAAAGTGTAATGTGAAAAATCCATTCAAGAGGAGAAGTGCAGAAGAAGTCAGTATGTTGGGTTGATGGTATTTTTCACATCATCTGTTGCCATCAATGAAAATGGGGGAAATTGTTGGATGTTGTGGATGTGTTTCTGATATGTGGTTTTCATTGATGTCAACACTATTAGCATTTGGTATATCGGTTGTTGTATATGACGAGGATATTGAGAAAATTGTAAGAGAAAGTGTTCTAGGTTCCCAGTGGAACTGTGTAGGTCATGAAGGTGTCATGTTCTCTACATTAAAGATTAGTTGGTGTGGATTAAAGGGTTTATTGTTGACTATATCTAGATCATCTATCGGAAGTTTTAGAGGTCCGCGTGAAGTTTTGAGTCTATTGTGGTTTGATAGTGTTTTTATGGTCTCTGTTAGTGTTCCTAAATGAAGGTTGTGTGATTCTATTAGTCTTAGTTGTTGTGGATGTTTTTATGTTGTTTCTTGGTGCTTTCAAATGTCTCTAGATCATTCTAGATCAATGTACTTGTTGCATTGGTTCAAAGAATAAGTGATCTCGACCGAAGCCAAAATTTTTGATATATTTAAAAACTTGCCCCACTACTACATGGCGAAAGAAAACATGCCATTATAATGCCCCCTCGAGAGATTGGATGAAAATTTCAAGTTTTTGGGTGATCTCACGAAAAGAGGAAAAAGTACCCGATACGTCCGAAAGGGCTCCAAGAGGCTAAAAATGTTTCTAAACGCAATAAAACGATGAAAAACAAGCCTCAACTGGACAAAAATAGGTTCAGGGGTTCAAAACCCTAGCAGGACAGCCAATCAAGGTGAAAAAGCCCTAATTTTTAGGCTTAAAAGGGGCTCAAGGGGTCACTTTCAAGTCATTTTCAAACACCTCCAATAGTAACCTCAAGATTTGAGCTCTAACCTCCTCACAATATGGCGCAATAACAGCTTCCCCTACACATTTCTAATTGATTTCGGACATACCAATGGCCACCTGCCATCGGAGCAACGGTAAGTGGTCCTTACCCGAGCTTTGTTTTTCATTTATTGCTTCATTTAATGCTTTAAAGGGTCAGTCTGCCTACAGCGGTGCTATATGGGGCCACTCGAGAATCAAACTGCACCGTGTAGTGTGATATTGTGCTGCGGAGGTGCAATTTGGAGTTTAAAAACTCCAACGCTGAGCTCAGGGCTGGCAAATGGATTTGCAAAGTGCAACGCGACAGTCTTGATCTTACCCAAAGTGCGCCATTAAATGATAAAGTGCACCGCAGCGGTGCAATTTTGCTATTTTAGGGCCTAGTGTCAGAGTTTGATTAGAAATCAAACTATGACACCATCACGAGTTGCATCGCTAGACAAGTTTTTTGAACATGCGAGGAAGAATTTTTCAAAAAAATTAACATGGTTACTTTCCTTAGTGCAGGACGTAGCGAGGGAGCTATAATCCTGAGAGCATAGGTCGCGGGACCTAGCCTATTACTTGCGGGACTTGAGCAACATGGACCAGGATTGACTCTGGATTGTGGGGTTGTGGTACATTGCTTATGCAGTGCCCATGCGCACTCACTTAGGGATGTTGTCAGTGTTGGACAAGAGATGGCACAACGAGACTTCTTTGTTCCATCTTCCCACTGGTGAGGCCACCATCACCGTAGAGGACGTTTGGTGCATTTTGTGATTGCTGATTCATGGTCGTCGAGCGATTTTTGACATTAACGAGGGGCACAAGGCTTGCTTCAGAGTTCTCACCACAGACAAGATTGTCTTTTATGAGGGGAATATAGAGCTCTAGCAGCATAAGACCTTGGCACCTCCCTACCTTTGGGTGATTACAGTCATCATTTCGGGTCTTGTTGCCCCTGATAGACGAGGGTGATATTTCAGTCCCAGCTGGGGATCCTACTGGAAGTGGATGCTTCGAGATAGGCTAGTTCATTTTTCTTGGGGGCCTGTTCTTCTACCTTCACTATACAGAGACCTCCATGAGTACGTCTATATGGATGGAAGAGTACTCGAAGCAGGGGTGACTCTTCTTCACATCTGGGTGTGGGAGCACATTGATGTGTTGCAGCCACACGTTGTTTCAGTTTGGATGATGCCAGATGATCCCCTCATGTGGCGATACAGAGGCGGTGTGTCCTTCACACACATCAGCGAGCATAGGATCTCATATTAGAGGAGAGTCTTGGATGAGATGCAAGTTTTTACCTGGTGACTATACCTTAGTCAGCCTGGATGGGCCGATGATGCTGATCATATCTTCTACTGCTTGTAGGACCATTATATATAGGGGTGAGAGCACACTATGATTGATAGGTACCTTCCCGGGAACTTGCAGCATCAATTTGGGGAGCCGCAAGATCACCCAAATGATAATTATGTGGCCGTCTTCGCCCGCTCCATGACACAGGTTTCATGGGGGCGGTACTTTCCTGCTTCAGAGGCGGTGGATAGTTTCAGGCAGCTGGTAGCCTAGCCATGGGCTTATGATTAGGGACTCGTAGATCCAGGCACTACTTAGGCCTACAGGGATTGGTTCTAGCCTCGGCTTCGGTTGATAATTCCAGGTGCAGTTCTGGATCTGCGTAGAGTCAGAGGCAGAGGGGGAGGACAAGGACAAAGAGCTAACATTCGGTAGGACCTGCCATTTGTGCCCCTAGTCTAGCCAGATCAGGGATATGTGCACATGCAGTACCAGCAGCAGGTGCCAGTAGTCCCACCACCATGAGTCGAGGGTCCTCCTCTGGTGCAACTGCAGGTACAGCCAACAGGATAGGTAGATGTACAAGATACTTTTATTGCACAACTACAGTCCCAGGTCGAGGCCATGACAGCCGAGAGGGATCAGGTGAGGACTGAGAGAGAGTAGCTCAAGGCTGAGAGGGATCAGGTCGTTCAATAGAGATAGGCTACAGAGCTATAGGAAGCTACAGAGCTAGGTAGGAGACAACAGCTAGAGAGCATGACAGTCTCCTCCTCCCAAGGGACAATGTTAGTTCAATCCTATAGGGATGATGTCCGAGAGGTTGAATACTATTGGAGGTACTATCATGAGGTTGTACCTAGAGCAGAGCGGGTCCCAAAGTACTCAAATCAGGCCAGCCACAAACCAACAGAGGGTTATGGTGATAGCGGCAAGGGCAACATCCACAGGGACAGAGCTTGATTAGGATGATTCGATACTTTTTGTGCCTTACGGGCTCATTTTTGATAGGCTAATGGGCCTTTTGTATTGATTGACATATATGTATAGTGATCTAATTTATTATTGTACTATGATAGTTGCATTATTGATGATATATATATATGAGCTGATGATGATTTTGATGTGATGAAATGTGTACTCTTTTATTATCATTTATGCATGGATGATTTATTTCTATATGTTGTGCAACGATGCTTTTATGGATGCATTTATTTTTGATGATGTATGCATTATGATTATGACTAACAGATCTATATTATGTTGACCTATGATATGCAAAATGTGATGTGCAATGATGTTGTTGATATGATGATCTATTTGATGCAAATGGTGATGTGACATGTGATGTGGAATGTAATATGCAAAATGACATGGTACATACGTGAAATTTTATGTGAATCATGCTTATATATGAACGGATTATGGATAGATGTACATTTCATATGTGATGTAATGAATTATGCTTATATTATGTAATGAATGATTTATGATGTTATTTATGAGATGACATGGATGATCTAATATGATGGTCATGATATGATGCCAATGAGATGGTTTTATGTAATGCAAATTAAATGGTTTTTTAAGATGCTTAGAATAACATTATTTTTTATCCTAAACTTATTAAATGATGATGTAATGTATGTGATGCATTTAATATGATGTACTATATGTAATGATATGATAATGTTTTATGCATGAGATGGCTTTATGATGTTATGCTAGTATGTATGTGATGAATTATCTTATAATGCCTATGTACCTATTGTTTATGATTATGCAGTATGTGATAATGTGAAATGGTTATGAAATGCAAATGAATGTTTATGCAGTGATTCATATAATGCAATGCGATGCAATGTAATGGATGAAATGTGATGAAATGGATGCACCTATCTATGGAGAATTCCTATGATAACCTGTTTATATGATGATTGAAATGCAATGCATGTCTTTCCTATATGATATGTTGATGCAATATGCTAATGATTTTGTGGATGCAGGATCGATGACGATGATGGTGAAGATGATCAACTATCATAGTACCTTGTTAGTGCGGTTAGCAAGAAAAAGAAGAAGTCATTTCAACAAGACACAAGATGATGCAAATGCAAATGATGATGATGATGATTACTTGCCAATGAATTGGGATTTTCAAAGGGCCAAATTTTCTTATGTTTGATAATGCAAGTGGTACGATGCATCAAGGAATAGAAAACCAGGATGGCGTTGTACCTAGTGTGATAGACTTTGACTTGACAATTAGATAGGAGTATCCTTGTTCACACCTAACATACAAAAACCTTGCTAGGATACACTTTAGAAGTTCAAAAAACCTCAGACCAAAACACGGAAAGGTGAACTTTTCAATGCAATAGTCAACAAGTTGTCCAAGACCTCCTCCATACATACCTAACAAAGCAAGTATTTTCCAAGGTTATATTATAAGAATGTCCAACAAGCATGGTAGACAAAAAGATACTAATCATTGCCCCATTCCTATTTATCTAAATCCTCTAGTTTGAATATCATTGAGAAGTCCTTGGAATGAGCGCAATAAGATAAGTCAAAAGATAAAGACCAAGTAAACAAACAAATTGATGCTCTTGAATACCGCTAACTAGAGGATGCGTTTTCTAAGGATAAGAACCGAAACTATTGGCAAAAGATAATGTCCATTGTAGGAATGATTCATCCTAGGACATGTTAGTTGATGGCAGTACGCCATTTCATATATCCAAAGTGTTCTAAATGATGATTGATATGGGACCTAATTGGATGATAGGTTACCGATATGAAGAGATGACCAACTTGCCTATGCACTGACTTAGACCTAAGACTTGACATTTTGAGTTTTCATTTTTATCCTGCTAGACTTGTTTTTTATTGTCTTACCAAAGATTAAGGATGATGTTTAGTTTATTATGAGTGGTGTTTATTGTGGGTGCAAGCAAGATGAGGTGGATGGATTTTTTTCAAATATTTTGATGTTTTTGATCTTTTTGAGATGTTTTTGAGGCTATTTTTTGGTATTTTTCAAGATTTTCAAATGTTTTGATTTTTGATTTTCCAATGTTTTGGGATTTTCTGAGATTTTGACCAAGAGACTAATCTAAGGACCTATCCTAGGGACCTTAGGGGCTGATCAACAGATGAGCCTTGCCTAAGTTATATACGCAGAGACCACATAGTTTGACAGATGAGTTGAGTGATTTACAGATGAAGATATGTCAGTTTATTATGAAAGACTCCTATAGGACTGACCTAAATGTCTGTGGGATGATCAAAGATCAACCTTTCCTACGTTCAAGCTTAGAGACGACGTAGTTTGACAAGACAGCCCTATTTTTGGCTTTTGATGATTTTTGACATGTTTTTGGATTTTCTAATTTTTTGATGTTTTTGGATTTTTTGATATTGATAATTTTAAGAACATACGCGAATCTGATCCAATGATGACATGCCCCCAACATGATGCAATAGACTACTCTGATAAAGGCATGACAAACTGACCTTGAGGATGGGCTGAGTAGTACTAGGAGGGATCATGATATGAAAACGGGACCAAGCTATGGTGCAGATGCGGGTAGCTGAGTGATGGATGGAGACCTGGATGTGATGGATGATGGAAGTGAAATGGATGGATGATGTAGAGAAATTCGTAAAGATCCTGGTGGATGGAAAGTGCTTATTTATGCAAGGTGCCTGTTTTCCAGGTTTTCACCAAGGTACTTGTCCAAAGTGCCATCGAAGTGGTTTTCACTAGAGGATGATTTTTCTCTTTACTATTTTCAATCTTTTTTCTAATTTTTTTGGATTTTTTGCTTTTTGGATTTTTTTTGTTGTGACCAAGATGCCTGTTTGCCAAGTTTTTACCAAAGTAACCATTTTTTAGGACATTTTCTAATTTTTTGGTTCTATACCTTGAAAGATTTAGGCATAAAACTTTTTAAGATGAGAGCTATTCATGGGATCTTGCAGAGGTTCCCCTTCGGGTGTTGATAATTGATATGCCCCTAATTTGTAACTTGTGATGACGAATGGTCCTAGCCAATTGGGTTTAAATTTTCCTTTGCTTCTTGGGTTTGGGACATTCTTATGATTTTATTTTAAGACCAGTTCACCGACTTGGAAAGTCCTGCTTTTGATATTCTTATTATAGCTTCATTTGAGTCTATTCTGATAGAATTGCAAGTGATTTAAAGCATCTATATGTCATTCATCCAGTATCTCTAGCTCATTTAATCTTGATACTCGGTACTCTTCATCTATGATGAGGTTTTGCAATGATATCCTAAGTGATGGGAGCTCGATCTTAATGGGGAGTACTGCTTCTAATCCGTAGACCAGGGAGAAAGAGGTGGCCCTAGTGGGTGTGCAGATGTTGGTTTGATAGGCCTAGAGGGTGGGATTAAGCTGTAGGTTCCAGTCAAGACCTGCGTCATTGACTATTTTCTTGAGGATTTTTATAATGGCCTTGTTTGTAGCTTCTACTTGGCCATTTCCTTGGGGATAGTATGGGGTGGGTAAGCGATGCTGGATTTTGAATTTTTTGCATAAGTCATGAACATCTTGATTCTTAAATGGTGTCCCATTATCTAAGATAATGGCTTGTGGAACACCATAGCGGCAAATGAGATAGTGCAGGATGAATTTTGAAATCTGCTTCCTAGTTATGTACACCATGGATATGGCCTCCACCCACTTAGTAAAGTACTTTGTTGCAGTTATGATGAATTTGTGGCCGTTAGATGAAGTGGGTGTGATTTTTCCAATGAGATCAAGTTCCCACTGTGAAAAAGGTGCATGGTGTGACGATAGGATGAAGCTCTTGAGCTGGAGCATGGATGAGGTCCCCATGCTGCTGACATTGTAGAAACTTTCTGGCATGATCATGTGCTTCTCTTTCCATTGTGGGCCAATAATACCCCATCCTCAATAATTTCTTGGTTGTGGTCATTCCACTCGAGTGTGAACCACATATACCATTATGTACTTCAGTTAGAGTGGTTAATGCCTCCTTAGTGTTTAAGCAGCCCAGTAGGGTTCCTTCTATGCTCCTATGATATAGGGTATCTCCTAGGATGACAAATATGGATGCCTTTTTGAAAAAAAACATTTTAGGTTTGATGGTAGGTCGGAAGGTATGACTCCTACATGAAGGTATGTGTAAATGTCATGATACCAAGGATCACCGGGACCAATGATTTCACACACATATTCTGATTCTGGTACCTCAAAAATAGGTACGAGAAGCTGCTCAATCAAGAATTCATATTTTGGAATGTTGTGAGGGATATCAAGCAAGGATCCAATTGTTGCCATGGCATTTGCTACTCTATTTTTGGTTCTAGGAATCTGGTCAAATTTTATTTCAATGAAGGATTCTTTGAGAGTCTCCACCAATTTCTTATATGGAGTGAGTTTTTCGTCCTTGGTCTAGTATTCATCATTCACTTGATTTATGATCAATTGGGAGTCTACATACACTTTGAGAGCCATTATGTTCCATTGCACTATTATTCTGTGACCTATGGTCAAAGCCTCGTATTCTATAATGTTATTGGTGCAGGGAAATGCCAGTTTGTGGGGTGATGAAGAAGACACCAACTCTTGATCCATGCTTTGTGTATCAGCCATCAAAGTATAGTTTCTAGTGGTTAGCTACGTTGAGATTAAAAATGGATTCATCTTGAAATTCTAAGAAGAGAGGGTTCTCTGAAATAGATTGGTGCTTCTGCTAATTGATCTATGATGACTTGGCCTTTGATTGCTTTCCGCTCCACATATTCGATGTCATATTTTGACAATATCATCACCCATTTTTCCATTCTTCCTATGAGCATTGCCTTTGATAGTAGATACTTGAGAGGGTCAATTTTGGCAATGAGTTTTATTTTATGTGCCAACATGTAATGTCTAAATTTTTGGGATGCAAACACTACTGCAAGGGATGCTTTCTCGATGAATGAATAGTTTAGCTCATGCCCAACCATTGTCCTGCTGATGTAATATATAGCCCTTTCTATTCCATTTTCATCATGCTGAACTAGAAGAGCTCTAAGGGCTGTTGTTGTTGCTGACACATATAGAATCAATGGATTCCTTGGGATTGGTGGCATTAAGACTAGTAGTGTCAGTAGGTATTCCTTTATTTTTTTGAATGCCTCTTCACACTTGGTATCCCATTTGTACGCTACTACCTTGTGGAGTAGGTGAGAATATGGGTTTTGTTTGTCTACCAATTGTGCTATGAATCTTTGAATGGATTGTAGTCTTCCTTGGAGACATCTTAATTGCTTTAATGTCTTTGGTGCCTCCATATCGAGGATTTCTTTTACCTTTGCTGGATCCACCTCGATATGCCTCATTGACAATATATATCCTAGGAGCTTTCCTGATTTTACACTGAAGACACACTTCTTTGGGTTTAGTTTGACTTTGTACTCCTCCAGCCTATCAAAGATGGCACTAAGGGTTGCCATGTGATCTTTTCTTTTTCTAGACTTAGCTAGAATGTCCTCAACATAGTCTTCGACCATTTTATGAATCATGTTGTGGAATATCAATGTCATGGCCCTTTGATATGTTTCTCCTACGTTCTTTAAGCCAAATGGCATCATGTTCCAACAGTAGGTCCCCCATGGACAAGTGAAAGTTGTTTTATGTTGGTCCTCTTTAGCTATCATGTTTTGATTGTACCTTCAGAATCCATCCATTAGTGACAACATTTCATGTCAAGCTATCATGTCTACTATCATATCAATGTTGGGAAGCGGGAAGTCATCCTTTAGACATGCCTTGTTCAAGTCCCTAAAGTTTGTGCAGATTCTGATGTTCCCATTGAGTTTTGAAACAGGTACCAAGTTTGACACCCATTCTGGATAATCAATTGGATGGATGAACCCTACATCCAATAGCTTTTTTAGCTCCATTTTGACTAATAGAGAGATCTGAGGGTGAATTTTTTGAAGCTTTTGTTTGACAGGCTTTGATTTATCATACACTGCTAGGTGGTGAACCGCAGTCTCTGGATGAAGCCCTAGCATGTTAGCATAACTCCATGCGAAGTTTATTTGTCTTTACCTTAGGAATGCTGCTAGGAGCTCTTGCTCTACTGATAGTAGTGATTCTGCATAGAATGTGATATGTGGGGTCTCCTTTGTTCCTAGGTTGACTGGATTGCATTGTTTTGCCAAGACTGTTGACTTCTCTTGATGAATGGCTCTTAAAGGAAGATTGAATCACCCATCCTCGGGTGCCTTAGCAAGCTTTTCACCATTGGATGCATCCTTTCTTTTTACTTTTTTCTTGTCAGAGAGTGTCACAATGTGGTTTTCACTCAAGGACTTGGATATTATTCTTAATTTCTCGCTTTTGCGACTGAAGGATTCAATCGTTTCCCCATAATAAGTGTGTGTATCCAAATCCATAATGAACCCTACCTTGTTATCCCCATCTGGGATGTTATCCTCTAGTCCCATGAATTATGAGGGTGCCTCATCATTTTTGAATGTATCAAGAACTGGTGGTCCTCATTGGTCGTAGTCAATGAGTTGGGGATATACTAGGTGGATGTCATGATTTTGATGGTTTGTTTCAAAAGATAGGGTGACAATCATGTAAATAGTAGTATCCTCAAATAACCTAGGTAAGTTGGTCATGGTATCCTCGTCATCACTACTACTACAAACATTAGTTATATCAAATGTAAAGTTATTTATTACACGACCTGTAGATACTGGTAGATATAATTCTGCTAGGGTTGGCTGAGGAGGATTAATAACCATTCTAACTGGAGGACTTCGACCACATATGGTTATACTCAGAGGGGTACATCCAAGGCCAAGATTTGTTATTGGTCACATCTCTAACATGATAGGTATTATGAGCCCATTGCCATTTTGACCCAATGTTTGATTTCTGTCATAGCCCATTGTGAGCATAATTTGCAAACCCTTGCTTCTATCATCCATTGGTAAATCAGGCATAGGTCTTTCATCTTGATAGAGCATGTGAGATGGATCTGCTTCAATAAGCTCTTGGCCAAGATCTCCCCAACTTGTAAATTTGGGATAGTCTATAGGAGACGTTTGGGATGTGGAAACTTCATTTTTTTGCAGGCGTCCCCATGATCTAGGAGACTGTGGTAACTCTCCTACCACAAAAGCATTATTAGGGAGCTTGAAGTTTCCACAACCATTATCTTGGATAATGAGCTCGATGTTAGAGATGGTGGGAATGGCAGGAGTGGTGAGTGTCTCTATCACAGAAGTGGATGCAAGAGCGACAGGATCGATGTATGGTGTGGATGGGCCCTCATCTTTTTTTGGTACTTGGGGGATTTTGTAATACTTTGCTTCAATATTTTTGCAATAGGAAAAGCATTTAGGATCTCCATGGATGGTAACTTCTTGTCTATTATATGTAAATTTCACACATTGGTGGAAAGTTGATGCTACTACTTTCATTGCATGGATCCATGGACGTCCTAGGAGGATATTATATGACAAGTCGAGGTCCAAGACCTGGCAAGTGGTTTCCATGATGGCAGGCCCTACTTGAATAGGGAGTTTGATTGTGCCTTGAGACACTCTTTCTTGGTCATCATATACTCTTATCATGATACCCTTTCCTTTGTCGATGGAATCCTCTAATATTTTCAATAACTTGATGAGACTTAGGGAACATATGTGCAAGTCCGCACCTCCATCCACCAAGACCCTTTTGATTTTTCTCTTATGTACTATGGCTTCCAAGTGAAGTGCATGGTTGTGAAATGGTTGAGCGGGGAAATCCTGGTTGGAGAATGTAAGAAGACTAGGCGTAATGATATTTCTGGCCATAGCTTGGAATTGCTTTGTATCAAGATCTATAGGGATAGTGGATGACGCCAATGCTTCTTCTAGGATTTTCTTATGGGTAGATGATATGTTTAGCAACTCCATGATGGATATTTGCACTGGTATTCTCTTGAGTTGATCTAGGACATTGTAGCCATTAGGAACGGATCTAGATGTAGGGACTTTATTTGGCTGGGATGATCCTATAATGGTTACTTTTTTGCCTCTTCTGGTGACTCCGCAATCTTCGGCATAGGCACCCCTGATAGTAATGACCATGTAATTTTCATCTAGGGAGGTGACGACTATTTCATACACATGATTTATGTTTGAGTGGGTTCCTTTCCCTTTATCTTTGTTATTGTTATTCCCTTTGTTGCCATGATTCGGCATTAGATTCGTATATATCTTAAGATCCTGGTTTCCCATTGGTTGTTCCATGTTTATGATTCTTTTATTGATGAGATCTTGAATGATGTTCTTTAATCTCATGCAACTATTCGTGGTATGGCCTTTGATTTTATGGAACTTGCAGAGTTGATTCTCATTATTCCAAGGAGGTTTCACATCCGGTTCTTGGTAATTCTCAAATGTAGGAGCTTTGATGAGTTTTTCATCTATCAAATTTTTCATTATGTCCTCAAGTGGTTCCCCCAAAGTGGTGTATTTTCACTTGGGATAAATTTTGCATTGAGGTGGTCCTCTTTGCTCATTGAGATTATTGATTGTTGGATTGTTGTTTGGTTGGTGTGTTGTGTGATGATTGTTTTGGTATTAGATTTGGATTTGTGGTGTGGGTGTATGTTGGTGAGGGGCACTAATGACCACCTTGGCATCAACGACACCATCATTAGTAATGTTTTTTCTCCTTTCCCATGTGGGAGGTTTATCATTGTAATTGGAGGGTGGGTGGTTGTTTTGTTGTTTGGGGTATGAAGTTGATCCTGTGGGTTGAGTCATGAGGGCTCTTTCGATGCTAAGTGCCTTGGGGATCAATTGATCATATGTGGTGATGCCCTGAACCTTGAGATGGACTGCCAAGCAGCCTTGAAGGTTGGGTATGATGGTGCAAACTTTTTTTTCTTTTGGCATGGTCCACTTGCTCCAATTGGCCTTGGATTGCCATCGTTGTATGAATGAGGTGAATGATTCACCCTTTCCTTGTTTTAGAGCCAAGAGTTCTTCTAGACTAACATCCATTGCAATGTTGCATGCATAATTTTTAATGAATGCATCCATAATTTCCTAGAATTTTCTAATGCTTGAAGGTAAGCGAGAGAACCATTCCATAGTGTGGCCTACCAAGCTCCTAGGAAATAGTCACATCAGATAAGTATCATCATATGCGACTTGCATGTAATGTACCTAGAATTCCCTAATGTGATATTTAGGGTTTCCCATCCCTTGATATTTGTCAAATTTGTGGATCTCAAATACCTTGGGGAATGGTTTCATTACTAGGCTCCTATCAAATAGAGAGGGACATAAGTTGCTTGGTGTTTTGGTTCTTAGCCTTGATTGAAGATCGAGCACTTGTTGCTAGAGTAACCTGATTTGTGTCATTATGTCATTTTGTCGATCAAGGGATGGGATGAAGGTGTTTTGGGGTGTTTCGATTGTGGGTTGGATGGGTGGGTTGTTTAATGTGTTGTTCAATTATATATGTATGTTTTGCTGAGCTAGGTAGGCTTCCACCTGTTATTTCATCATGAGACGTCCCAAAGGTGAGGTCTTCTCCTTGGGCTTCTTCTTGTGGGTTTTGCGATGATGTCAAAAGGCTAACTATGAGATTTCCAGACCTAATGGGATTCAATTCAGGAGTGTTTTGACTTAAATCACTTGAAGCAGGTGTTTCTTTGTTGGCTTCCATGCTCTTCTTGTATTGAGATCTAGTTTGAACCATAAAACAAGGATCAATTTTTAAGAATGGGTGATGAATCTCTTGAATCTTTGGATTGATCTTTACTTTATGCCCAAAGTAGAAAATTTTAGGATATCTTAAGGATCAAGAGGTGTGATATGATGATGATGCAAGGGATGGATGATGTTAATGTTTTAGTCTTTTGATAAATCTTGAAGGAGATACTAGGCTTTTAGGACTTTCAAATATGTTTCGGATTTTGATTTTGATTTGATTTTGGATTTGGGATTTGTCCTTGATTTTGATTCTGATTGCTTTTAATTTTGAACAAAAAGACCCTAAGAAGTTGGATGATGATCTAAGGGATAGATTTGATAAAATGATGATAATTTGAATATGTGCAGGGAGAAAGATGCATCTACCCACACTTATTCAAAAAAGATGGTAATTTCACTAAGAATATGAAGAAGGATTCATCCACATATACTAAGCTAAACAAGATGATTTTGATAACTTTGACTAAGCATATGCAAAAGGATGCATCTACACATACCTAGCCAAAAGTGATTTTGATAATGTTTTCAAGGATTTAGTCTCAAGGATTTTGATGAATTTGATTTTGCCAAAAATCCTAGCATTAAGGATGATTCGAAGATTTTCCAAAAGGTGATGATGAGATGATTTTCATTTTGATGGATGAAGGATGGATGAACAAATTTTGATTTGCTTTGATCCTAAGATGAACCTATAAAAGACACTTTGTTTGCCTAGACCTAGGTATTGAATAGCATACAATGCTTCTATAGACCTTTGTAACCAAGAAATGATTCCATTTGAACATACATTTTTGGATTTTGAACCAATGAGTTTTTGCTTTGGGATTTGGAATTTTTGAGAATCGTGAGTCTTCAACACACATGAAAGTTCATTTTTCTTAGCTTTTCTTAATGGATTTATTTTATCAAAAACACTTTCTTTGATTAAGTTTTCAAACTAAGATTTCCAATGTCTTAATTTCTTCAAACCCCACAAGATATGTCATGTGGAAATTTGATGAACTTAAGTCAAGGGTTTTTCTATTGTTTACTTAAGTAGACAAATCGAGATGTAATCCAATGTTTAGAAACCTATAAGGATGTGAATCCCAAGCGCAAGCGATAACATATGGATTGAGTCAATTGTATTTGTCTCAAAAAGGGTTTGAAATTTGGATGATGATGTTAAGTGTTTGTTTTCAAGATGTTTTTTATTAAGCAATGCATTTTGTAACCCAAGAATAAGTACAATCTATGGATGTGTAAGACAATATTTGTTGGATTCCCACTTGGACAAGTCCTTCTATGCTTATCTTTAGTGAATGGTTAGATGCTTGACCCCACTGGCTCCCCTCCATGACACTCACTTATATGGGGTAGCCAAGCATCAACACCCATGAAACTCCCATGGCATGTTTTCCATTTCTACTAAAAGATCGTAAAAGTGTGGGGTGGCTTCAGAATGACCATTCTTGCACCAACAAATAGATTAAAGGATTTTGGAAAATTCTAGCACATGGGTTTTAGTAAGGAATTTCCGTTCGTGGAGATTGACCCATACGACAAGAGTCCCCTTTCAGATCCATCTTGTTGGAATCAACCATGTGATATTGGCATTTACTCCAATATCCACATTTATATACCGTTTGGAAATACTCTTGGCTTTAGAGTGTTACCAGTTGAGTCGTTCCCTTGGGTGAGTACTTTTGACCCAAGGCAAGCCCTCTAGGATAAACAAAAGTGAATAAGGAACAATATTCGTAACTCGATCAATCCTTGTTGGCAATAAAGAGAGAAAATATACACAAAAATGCCCCCACTCACACTTGCACAAGATGTTCAATTTTAAAACCCAAATCAAAGTGTGGAGGTGATTGTTTTGTCTCAACCTAAAATCATGAAAAAGGCTTTTTGATTCTCAAGGTCACTATAAAGCGCGAGAGAAGTGCATACATCCCTTTCCAATGAATTTAGTTTAAGCCCTCACGAAAACAAAGTTGCACTTGTTCTTTTTAAATCCACAAAGCAAAATGTGAGTTCTTTTTAAGCACCAAAAGACAAATGATAGACATTTTGTTCAATTTTTATCCAAAGAAACAAATTCTAGTATATTGTGATCCTAATGTTCATTTTAGCCTTTGAAAGAAAAATATGAAAAGATTCATTTTAAACCCAAATGACACTAGTGTTCTAAGAAAGAAAAGATCACAATTTCTTAAAAAGTGTTAAGAAAACACTAAAGTGTTTAAAAAACACTTTGATTTTGTAAGATATCCTTGTCATACTTCTCCTTTCTTCATTTTCAATTTCCAACCTACAAGGGAGAAAACCAGTCAGATTTTATAAAATACAAAGATTAAAAGGTAGAAAATAGAAGACAAATTGATCATTAATCAAAGAGCACATGCTAAAATTTATTTTCCACTTTTTATTCCCTGCCAGTAGCACAACCTATGACTGCGTTGAAGTTTTATTTCTCAGCAGTGCACTCACAGCGCTGCTTACTAGTCAGCGTCACTCTATGTCGAGACATGAGCTCAACTGCATCGTAATTTTACCCAGCGTCGCAGTTTGGTTTTTTCAAAAATTTCCTGTGAGTCAAATGGTCAAGCAACAAAGTTAGAAATTCAAATATTTGGGCGGGAAGAGTCCAGCATTGCGGTTTGAATTTCAAGTGGTGCCATATAGCGACGCTAAAGAGATAGCGGTGCCAAAATAGCGACGCTAAGCTCCCATCGTTAGAATTTTCTGTGTGTAAGCAAAAACACAGAAATTTGTGAGAAAAGAGATAAAGAATAATATCCAGCCCTTCTTCTAGCGCCAAATGTGCGAACCCAATCCTTGTACCTGCAATACAACATGAATAAACAAGTTAAACAAGAGATTGCAAGCTAAAATAAGGATTCCCCATGAAATCCATTTGTAAACTTCAAATTAGGAAATAAAACAAGGATGAACACAATAAAACATGAAAATATAGATTCAATCCTAATTAGAAAAGAAAACACATGATCCCATGGGGGAATTGGTGCCAATTTGATGTGAAAATTGGCCCTTTCCAAATTCCTAAGATGAAAGCTTGATATGTTGATGATGATTGATCCACTTTGATGATGAAGGATGAGAGCTCCAAGCCAAAATCTGCAAAAAACCTAGCTAAGAACTCAATGGTGATGGATGGAAATGGTTAAATATTTTAGCATAATAACTTTGCATAATTTGTGGATGATGAGAGTGGATATGAGCACTTTATTTATAGAATGCCAAGATGGATGAATGTCTAAATTTGAGCAATGTGGGACTAACATTCATCCAATGGCATGATGCCACTTGTCAATCTATGAATGGATGGACGATGTGCAAGATTTGAGAATTGTGTCAATAAATGCATATTTTTGAATTTCAAATTTGTTGAAATCACTTGCAAGAGGGAAGGGAAATTGCAATAAATTCCACTTGGCTCAAGACAAAGGAAATGTAAGATGAAGTTATTGCCTTGTTGGATGTACATGTTGACTTGGAATTTTTGAATTCAAATTTGGAGAATATTCCAAAGGATGCCTTGTGAGGAAAATAAAGATTTAATAAATGAATTAAATCTATTTTCATTTGCAACTTGCAAAATCTAGAGGATGGGACATGATAAGAGATTAAATTAATCAAGACTTAACCAATTTAATATGAGATTTAGATGATGTGACCTATTTGACTCAAATTTATGGATTTATTTAATCAAATAAGAGAGGAATTTGATAAGAGATTAATTAAATAAGGATTTTGATTTATTTAATTAAAAGAGGTGGTGTTAGATTAAATCAAACAAGGTTTTAATTTATTTAATTTAATAGATAGACTTTAGAGATTTAATCAAATAAAATTAATTATTTAATTAAATAGGGATAATTAGATCAGATGGATTGATTTAATTAACAAAAGAGGTGACTTAATTAGATAAAATGATTTATTCAATTAAGAGGGGAATATTGATGAATTTAATAAGATAAGGAGATTTGATTAAATGGTTAGACCAAGGGATGATTCAGGATGAAACAATGTTAGTAGTCAAAATCAGATGCAAAATTTCAATCGGTATATTTTACGTGTGTACAATAAAAAATATGAATAATTTGAATTTATTTCCAATGAGTAATTAGATTTAATCCTAAATATTATTTACAAAGATATTCTTAATAAGCTATAGAACATACACTATATTACATTCACTTGGAGTAAGATTTTGTGAAACTTACTTAATTTGGTTTTAATGTGAACACCTTTATATGCTTAGGGTATTTATAGATATAATTAGAAATTGATAGATTAATTTTAGAAGTGTCATTTCAAATAGTCAAAAATAATTTCAACGACTTCTTAGTTCCTAACTTATTTTATTTTATTAAAGGAAAGATAAAGAAAAGGAATCAACAATTATAATTGTTGTTTTAGATAGCTCATAGTGACTGACCATTACCTAATTAGTCAAACATGATTATAGAAGACCAGAGAAATTGAAATTTTGGAAAGATTATATTGATAAATCTCATGGTAAAATAAAATAGACATTAATGAAATAAGTTTTTTCCATTTTATATTTAATGAAGAGGAATTGAGGATTGAAATTACAATGATCTGGAAAAAAGTACCAAAAAAAAATGTTTAACAAAATGAAAAATTAACAAAATCTATTGAAAGTTTTGAAGAGAAGAATATGTATTTGAAGTCCACCGTACACTAAGTCTATGCTAGAAAAATAAGTGAAATGGGAGTTTGAGATAAAAACCATGCTAGTAAAAGGGAAAATTCATCAAAGGGAAAATTCATCATGATCTTGCACAGTGTAAATTTCCTATTAAGACATGATAATAGAATACTTTAACACTTTAATCTATGTTGATGTCTATAAGAAGTCTTATTAATCTATGTTGATGTCTATAAGAAGTCTTATGTGTTTGGATTATTTTTGTTGCTGTAAGGTATTGTTTTACAATTTGTGTTGAAATCCTTCTTCAAATTTGTTAGAATGATTACTATGTTGAAATTCATTTTAAAGAAATTTAAGTGTATTCTATAGAACATAAAATGCATATGCAATATCTTGTAAATAATTTTTAACATAATTTTTTTAAAGAGATTAACATATTATAAAGAAACTTATCTTTTAACGAGATTAACATATTATAAAGAAAATTATCTTTTAGTTCAGAGGGTATATATATTTAAATCAGTAGTTGTCTTTAGGGTAATTGTTAGGAAGGTTATAATCTTTTAATTGATTAAATTGCAATGAGTAATTCAATTGAAGTATCACAATTCAAATAATTTAATCTTTCAAAATCATTTGAAGATTAAACCTGTGAAAATTTGAACCTCAGCGTATCATCTCTCATATCCTTTCTATATTTTTTCTTTTCTACTTCCTCTCAAATAATTTTTTTTGTTTTTTGAAAATGGCTCAAATTTCTAAGTGTATGATGCAAATTCACCGTGCCCTGTGCAATATGTTTGATAGGAAATATGAGCCGGTTTCAGCATTTCTCTTTAATATTTCTTATATTTAAGAACATTACAAAAACCTTGTAGTTCTCATGCTTGGACAAATTAATTGATAAGATAAACAAGTTTCAGGATTCATTTAAAATATCTCTTGGTATTCACGACTGAGTCATGACACAATTTTTTATTTAGCTTGGAAAACTCATGATTATCATAAAGGCAAGGTTGGCACATTTAAACTGTAGAATATGCTTTCTATATTCCATGATGAATACTACTACAAATGACCTGCATTATTCAGTGAAAGGAGCAATTTTGCAGAAGAAGAAAAGGAGGATTTTTCCATCTGCCATGGATAGAAAAGTAAAAAGTTTACAATAGTTCAACACATTTGGAATTATTAAAGAAGCCTTCAAAATCATTCACTTTCAGGCTAAACTATTGAGGTCCATCACTCTCCTATTAATTATGCCATTTTATTTGTTGACAATGGCACACAGTTTGACGACACCATTTCTTCTCACCAAGATGATTATTTCCAAGTAGATAACTGAGGAGTGGAGGTTGTCCATCCTGCAATTGACAAAGCTTTTAGTGCTGGAAATTGTGTGTGCTGATTTCTTTTATGCAGCGCTGATGCCGTCCATGGCGGAAGTGGTGCACACCATGGCCAGTGTTTACAGAGAAAAGCTCTAGCCCTCCTTTGCAGGCATTCTGGGACTCCTTCCTGCAGTGTGGAAGCTGTAGATTTTTTGTAGCTCTAAAGGTGGGATATGGATTTGTTTTAAAGCAACTCAAGACTAGATATGCTTTAAAACAATTCATGGTGGATTTTTAGCAGCAACAGGATTTTTATTCTTTAATAGAATGTTTCTGAGTTTGTGAGGATAAGATAAATACAAGATTGATTTTATGTGTAATTAAAGCCAAATAAAGCAAGGAAAGATTCTTTCCTTGCACGCTAAGTAAAGCGGCTAGGCTCTATAATGTAAGATTATTGTAGCAAACTCATATTGTATTTTCGAAAGAAAAGTTTGCTGTTAGGCTGAATAGAAGATCCAACATTTACAGGTTTTTCCCCGCATTGGGGTTTCCTGTGTAATTCTATGTTATTATCTTTTTTGTGTTTGGCTTCTTGTTATTTTTACTTCCGCTGTTATTAGTTGTTAATTAACCCAGTTGTATTAATTGTTATAAATCAGATTTCTATCTGTGAATTTATTGTGCAATTAATCTATTGCTGGGTTATAGAAATTAACATGGTATCAGATCTCTAAACTCTGAATACGAAGCCAAGATTTGTGACATAAATTTCAGGAAAAAAAATCAATTTTTCGTCTTCAGTTCTTTTGTGGCTATGGAAACTAGTGTTAAATACAAGGAAAGGCTTGAGGTTGTGTCTAACTTCTTGCAGTGGAAGGTTTGGATTACATCTGTTCTCAAGGAGAATAGGTTGTGGATCTATGCTAGCACAGAAGTGACTCCACCAACAAATGATCCTGTTGCATTAGATTCACATGAAGGTAAAGAGGCCAAGGCTCAGAGGATTATTCTGGATGGAGTAAGAGATCATTTAATTCCTCATTTATTAGGGAAAGACACTACCAAGGAGATGTGGGATACGCTCACAAAACTTTATTAGAGCAACTATCAGAGTCGTAATAAGATGATCAAGGACAAATTGCATAATACCAAGATGTCCAAAGGTGAGAGTGTGACCTCTTACTTGTCCAAGCTGACATAGGTCAGGGATGAGCTTGCTGCTATTGGAGAGATGACTACAGAAGATGAGTTGGTGCGTATAGCCTTGAATGGTTTTTGAAAGCACTAGGAAGTGTTTGTCAAGTGTGTTGTTGGTAGATATTGGCTACCTAATTGGGCAAGACTTTGGGATGATTTTGTTTAGGAGGAGATCCGTGAAGGTGCTCATCAAGGAGATCAGATGAAGAAGGGTCAAGATGAAGAAAATCTTGCTCTTGCAAGCAAGGGTAAGAAGAAGTCCAATAAAGAGCAATCAGAAGGTTCTTCTTCCAAGAGTGGGAAGAAGAAAGATCTAAGCAAGATTAAATGTTTTTTCTGCCATCAGATGGGTCACTATGCTAGTCAATGTCCGAATAAGAAAAATAAGGACAAGAAAAAGAAGCAATTTTCTACTACAACAGAGGTGGACGAGTTTGCATCATGATTTGAGAATGAGTTTTCACTCATTGCCTGTCTCTCAAGTTCAATTGCCAACAGGGTATGGTATATTGATAGTGGGGCTTCTCACCACATGACGGGAGTCAAAGAATGTTTCTCCAAGTTGGAGGAGAAGAAGCTGGATCTCTATATTGAGCTCGGAGACAATGCCAAGTACCATGCAACTGGTATTGGCACTATCAATTTTTAGAGGGAGTCTCGTAAACCTTTGTTGGTGGAGGATGTGTTGTATGTTCCTAGCATGACAAAGAATTTAATCTCGGTTTCTACTTTGGAAGAAAAGGGTTACATTGTGACCTTTGAGAGGGGAAAAGTCTATATTCATCCCAAAGATTCTAAGGTTGCAAAAGTGATTGGAGTCAGGCATGGTAGCTTGTTTCAGTTACAGTTTGAGCCAACACATACGTTGGTTAGTAGCTGTAAAGGGATAGGAGAATTGTGGCACAAGAGGATGGCTCACCTTCATCATGGAGCACTTAATATTCTTAAGAAAATAGTGATGGGGCTGCTTGAGATGAAGACAAAAAAGCATGAGGTGTGCAAGGGTTGTGCTCTTGGGAAATATGCCAAGACCAATTTTCCAAGTAGTGACACTAGATCCGAAGGGATCTTGGATCTTGTACATTTAGATGTGTGTAGGCCCATGTCAAAAACATCCTTGAATGGATATGAGTATTATGTTACCTTCATTGATGATTTCTCTAGGAAGACGTGGATATATTTCATGAAGAATAAAGATGAGGTCTTCAGTAGGTTCAAAGAGTTTAAGGCTCTTGTGGAGAACCAAACTAGGAAGAAGATCAAGATACTGAGGTCTGATAATGGAGGTGAGTATACCTCGAATTCCTTCAAATATTTTTGTGCTCAGGAAGGTATCAAGAAAGAGTTGACAGTTCCGTACAACCCTCAGCAAAATGGGGTTGCTAAACGAAAGAATAGAGCTATCGTTGGAGTAGCCAAGGCCATGCTTCATGATCATGATCTGCCTTGGTTCTTATGGGAAGAAGCTTGCAACACAGCTGTGTATTTGTAGAATAGGAGCCCTCACAAAGTGTTGGGAAAATTGAATCCAGAAGAGGCGTTCACTGGTAAGAAACCAAATTTGTGGCACATTCACATCATTGGGTGCCTTGTGTATTGTCACATTCCTATTGAGAATAGAACCAAGTTGGAACATACTGCAGAGAAGGGTATCCTTGTTGGGTACAGTGAAACTTCTAAGGCTTATCAGGTTTACATTCCTGCTCTCAGGAAAACAATGGTTCGTAGAGATGTGAAGTTTGAGGAAGAGAGGGCTCTTCAGAAATCAAGAAACTTGATGAATGAGGAGGAACAATCATCCACAGTTGAGGTAGCACAAATTCCTCAAACTTTAGTCATGCAAGCTGGAGAGAAAAACAAGTAGGATGATCAAATAGAGGAACAATTAATTCCTCAGCCTCAGATTCCTATTAGTGAGAAGAGGAGAAACATGGCAGCTGAGTAGACATTGAGGGAAGCTCAAGAATACGTAGGTGATCCTCAAGATTCAGTCAGATAGAGAAGGGATCCCAAACGTTATTTTGAGTATGTGGCACTTATGAGTGAATTAATTGAAGTAGAGCCTTCCAACTTTTAGGAGGCATCCAAGCACCAAGTGTGGAGAGATGCCATGGTGGAAGGGTTTTCTTCCATCATGAAGAATAGGGTGTGAGAGGTAGTACCACGACCAGAAGATAAGTCTGTGGTGGGATCGAGATGGTTGTATAAGATTAAGCATGATGTAGATGGTAGTGTGGAAAAGTTCAAAGCTCAGTTTGTGGCTAAGGGGTTTTCTCAGAAGGAGGGAGTTGACTATGATGAGACTTTTGCTCCAGTAGCCAGGTACTCATCCATAAGAGCTATCATTTCTGTAGCAGCACAAATGGCTTGGAGGATTCACCAGATGGATGTAAAGATGACCTTCCTTAACGGGGTGATTGAGGAAGAGATTTACATAGAGCAGCCAGAAGGATTTGAAGCACATGAGAGATTTTCTCATGTATGCAAGTTAAAAAGAGCACTGTATGGACTCAAGCAGGCTCCTAGGGCATGGTATTCACGTATTGATAGTTACTTGCAAAGTGTGGGCTTCATCAAGAGTGAGGCAGATTCGAACCTGTACTATGTTTAGGTGAAGGGCAAACTTCTCATATTGTTGTTATATGTTGATGACCTATTTCTCATAGGGTCAAAGGAGCTCATAGCACACTGCAAGCAGGATCTTGCAGGAGAGTTTGAGATGAAGGACTTGGGATTGATGCATTACTTTCTGGGATTGGAGTTGTGGCAGAAAGAGGGAGAGATCTTCCTTGGACAAGGGAAGTACTTAATTGATATCTTGAAGCGATTCAGGATGGAAAACTGTAAGCCTATGTCAATGCCACTTGTGACCAATTGGAAGAAGATTGATGCTTCCAAATCAAAGGCAGTGGACCTGACTTTATACAGATAGTTGATAGGCTCTCTTATGTATCTAGTCAACCCCAGGCCAGACATTTGTTTTGCAGTGAACTCACTCAGTTAGTTTATGGTGGAACCTAAACATGTGCACTAGATAGCTGGGAAGCATGTTTTCAGATATCTCCGAGGCACAGTTGATTATGGGCTGAAGTATGTTCAGTAGGATGGAGTGAAGCTCAAGGGGTTTACTGATGTAGATTGGGCAGGCAATATAGTTGATCGAAAGAGTACTGTAGGGTGCAGTTTCAGTTTGGGATCAGGAGTAGTCTCTTGGTACAGTAGGAAACAGAACTCAGTTGCACTAAGTTCTACACAGGCCAAGTATATGGCAGCTAGTATGGCTACATGTGAGGCTATCTGGCTTCGAAAACTTCTAGTTGGGCTCTTTGATCAAGAGTTGGATCTTACAGTCATTTACTGCAATAATCAGAGTTGTATCAAACTCTCTGAGAATCCAGTGTTTCATGACAAGTCAAAGCACATTGAGATCAAGTACCACTTCATCAGAGATTGTGTGGAGAAGGGGATAGTGAAGCTCATTTACATTCCTACGGACGAACAGATAGCAGATATCCTGACAAAGGCCTTGATGAAGAGCAAGTTTGAATTCTTCATGGACAAGTTAGGTGTGGTGTAGAACACCTTCCTCACTAAGAGGGAGTGTTGATTTTTTGTAGCTTGAAAGGTGGGATATGAATTTTTTTTAAAGCAACTCAAGATTAGATATGCTTTAAAATAATTCGTGGTGGATTTTTAGCAACAGCAAGTTTTTTATTCTTTAATAGAATGTTTCTGAGTTTGTGAGGATAAGATAAATCCAAGAGTGATTTTATGTGTAATTAAAGCCAAAGAAAGCAAGGAAAGATTCTTTCCTTGCATGCTAAGTAAAGCAGCTAGCTCTATAAATGTAAGATTGATGTCGCAAACTCATATTGTATTTTCGAAAGAAAAGTTTGTTGTTAGGTTGAATAGAAGATCCAACATTTGCAGGTTTTTCCCCGCATTGGGGTTTCCTGGGTAATTCTGTGTTATTGTATTTTTTGTGTTTTGCTTCTTGTTATTTTTACTTCCGCTGCTATTAGTTGTTAATTAACCCAGTTGTATTAATTGTTATAAAACAAATTTTTGTCTATGAATTTATTATGCAATTAATCTGTTGCTGGGTTATAGAAATTAACAGAAGCCCATGATGATAACTTGTCTGTGGTATTTTATCATTGATTTCCTAGATTTTATGACTTCTGGATTTGTTCTGTGTTTACTAGCTATGGGTTTCTTAGAGTTGGATAGTTCGTATTCCATACTCTTTTACGTTGCTTTCAAAGTTGTGTGCATCATATTGTTCCTCGTGAGCATGTACGTGAGAATGGTGTGGCAGATGGCAATTATGGTGTGTATTTTGGAGAAGGAATATTGTGGGTTGGAGGGCATGAACAAGAGCCACTGGCTTATGGAGGGAAAGTGCAGTGCAGCGTGGGTGCTCACCATATATTACTGGGGAATTTCTAGTCTGTTAGGTTTTACAGCGGTGAAGGGAAATGTGTACATTGTGGGATTAGGGCCAACTATAGCGTATGGAATAGCCTCTATTTTGATGGGAATGTTAATGCAGAGCGTTCTTTACTTTGTATGCAAATCTCACCAGGGGGAAAGCATAGAGGAATAGCGTTCCTCGCAGGGTTGCACTGCGAAATGTCACCATTTTAACAATAGGGACATGGACAAGATTAGTAAGTTTAAAAATAATAAAAATAACAAGAGCCGGAAGAATTAGCATACCAGTTAGTTACTCTCATTCAGTTGACATGTGAAAATATTACTCTATTTAGTTTCAGCATAAAAATGTGCTGACAGCTTCTAAATGAAATCCATAAGAATTTGATTTGCATAAACATGAAGTGAATTCTTTATGGGATAGTTTGATTCAATGAGGTACATTGAAGTCGTAGTGCAATATATAAGATTAAAGGTAGTCTTAATCTGTTATATAGTTTCGCAGGGAAATAAAATTGTAATGGTGAAGTTTATATTAGGTTTTTTTTTTTTTGTTTTGTTTAGTTTTGTGTATATTTTGATAAGAGTATTTTTTATTTATTTTTTAGTATTTTAAGATGAGAGTTTTAATATTTTGTTATTCTAATAAGTGTTATAGTTTTGCATAGAGTTGGGTCTCTTGTTTTAGTATTTTTATTAATTTCATTTCAAAATTTTCTATACATTTGTCATTTATCTCTTTTATCATATTTAAACACTCTTATGTTTCACCTACAACTTATTGTCTTTTCAATGTTCACACCCTTATACATTCACCTTATTCACTTGTTTATTGCTCTCATTCTTGAAATGATTCTCATGTACATGCCATCCATTATGATCTTGTCCCTTTTCTATATGGCCAATAGTTAATAGTTGTTGGGTCACCTATAGATTTCTAAACTATTCTAGCCTAATTTGAAATTAAAAATTCAAATTTGACTTACTTCACACCTTTAACGTTTTCGCTTAACATGGACTAGACATAAGTTTGGATGCTATGCCACTATGTCCTTGTATTTAAAGACATTCAATGTGTTAATTTTAATTATCTAAGAAAATAAGCATGCAAGTCAAATATCGTTTGCTGGATTAATCAAGATAATCACTTGATAATTGATTATTAGGCCCCTTATTTTTTTAATTATTTAAGCTAAAGTTAGGAGTTTTTTTTATTATTACGTTGGGGTAAATATATGTAAAGTTTCATTGTATGACATTAGGACATTTTTCAAAACCTAATGCGATCCTAGTCTGGGATTTTCTTTCTATGCTTTTATAAGTATTCAAATTCATTCACGTTCTTGTAGTCACAATCAATCAATACATAAAGCATATCAAATGCTCATGTGATACTTGTGTCAATCAATCTATTTCATCTTAAGGTTGCATAACATAATCATTATTTTATCTCTTCAAATTTATGGGCACTTTAATTGCAAAGGATCGTTGAGAACTGTGGGGGTTCAGCAATCAACTCAAACATGGTATCAAAGCATCAAATCTGTAACTCCCTATCTAATTTTTGAGAGATCTAGCCTTGAGAGAAAATTTGGATCATCTTGAGGTGAAACAAGCATTATCATTCAATCGAGAATGGCCAAAAACTTAAAAATTCTCTTCAAATGAGTCAAATTCGAGCAATTACAAAAAAAATATTTTTTTTAGGGCCATGAGATCTGAGGAATTTTTTTGTACAATTTGTGGCTACTGTATAGGTTTGTACCTAGTGCAATAAATTTTTGCAACTAGTACAAGAATTGACTTATTATTTTTTCTAATTTTTGAATTAAATTTTACAAGCCTTTTTGTTAAAAAATCAATCAAAAAAATCATTTTGAAAAACAACAAATAAAATTAAATCAAAAAGTGTTGTAGGTGCATACAACGCTTGTAGGCTTAATAAAATCCTTTATGAATTTTCCAAGCATGATGGCCCGATCAAACCTGCCTCATCGTAATGCGCCCCCAGCGATAATCTCAAAAGAACCAACAACCCAAAAAAATATGGCGACGTCTTCATTTTTTTTTCTAGCACCACATAATTTGGGAATCTAACGAATGCCTCCAAGCCCCCTTCCGAGGTCTAATTTTCCATAAAAGAGGAGTGTTTTTATTTTTGGAATAACTTTGGTATATGTTGTCCACATTAGGAAGATAAGACATTATCATAAAACTACTTCCAAGCACTTTCTATTTTTGTAGTCTCGTGATTAGATTTTGCTACTATTTATTTTTATTCTTATTTAAAGTTGGATCTTCAGTTTTGCTTTTGAGCTCATAATTTTTTTCCTATATTTCTGATTTTTATGATTCTAGCAATGTTAGAAGAGTATTTCTAAGCTCTTTAGATCCATTCATACACTTTTTCCAGAATAAGCCCAAAGTACATTTTTTTGTGATTTCACATTCTACTTAATTACTTAGACATCTTGGCACATGGAAAGTATCTATTTGTGTGAGATGACATCATTTGATCTAATTTACATGCAACAAAATTTTTAGAAACTAATTTGATTATTTGAGGAAGTATCATGGGTTTTTCTATTCATCCTTCTTGTGATCATCTTGGCAAAGGATAATTATATATCTTGGTAAAATGGTATCATGGAACATCTCATGTGACTCAATCTTTTTCCTTATCTATATGAATTCCTACCTGTGCTAGACATATTAGGGAGTATCAACATGGGGTATCATCAAAGATCATAAATTATAGGAGTGATTTTTTCTATTATTGAACATGACAATATGTGTGTTGAATCATGCATTAATGTCCCCACAAATTTTGGAATAGAATTTAGGAGATCTATGGAGACCCTCATATCTTTCCATACCCAAAGGATCTTGCTAAAGATTATCTCATTCCACTTGAATATGTAGATTTTATACCCTTTCATTCCTAATCAGTTTGGCATCACCACATCCTTGGCCCCTATCGATTTAGTGCAATAGGACATTCATCATCATCCAAAATATATACTTGGGATTTGTATTATGCAAACATATCAGACTTTTTTTGAGTCCTATATTACAGATCTTGAGAATACTTTGAGTACATTCATCTCCTCTTTGCTAACAACCACATCGTCATTATTGGTCCATCATCTTCACTACCTTGGAAAATTGTTCTAAATTAGTCTTTACTAGTTTTGACATCATCCATTTCTTACATGTGGAAACTTGGTCACTTTTTAGAGGAACACATCATTTGGATTTGGCTTCCTAATTCACCCATATTTTTGGATTATTTTGTTCAACCATGAGTGGATCTATTTTTTCCTAAGGGAAGAAATGTTGTTCACAAGAAATGGATTGTGTTTTGTCTTCAACATTTCATCATTGGCATAGGATCTCTTTCTTTATGGGGGGATTCATATCCTCATATTCTCTCTCCTATTGGTGGGACACCTATTATACTTCTTTGATAGAAGCGGTCCTTAAGGGTTCATATTGAGTCCACCTTCTATTGTTCTCTCACTAGTGCAATCATTTGATTTTCTCTCTTTCCAAGAGGAGCTTTTTCCAATGTGGTTTTCTCTTTTTCTCTAGTTATGAGATATTCATTTTTCTATACATGGGTCTCTCATCAAGACTTGTATTTAGGAAACATCCATGCATCCATGTATTTGCATTCTTCCTCGGGTTTTAAGCTTCTCCCTAATTTTATCTTAAAGGGGGTGTTGGATTAATTAGGAGAATCACTTGATGATTAATTAATCATTAATCAATTATTATGTCCCTTATTAGTTTAATTAATTAACCTAAAATTATGAGTGCTTTTTTTATTATTAGATTAGGTTAAATATAGGTCAAGTTGTCTCATTGCATAAGATTAGGAAATTTGGCATAATCTAATACACTCCTCATCTAGTGTTTTTTTTTAATACATTTATAACCATTCACATCCATTCATATTATTGTATTCATAATAATAAATAAATAAAGCATATCAAATTCTTGTTTGATACTTGTGCGGATCAATCTCTTTCTTCTCAATCTTGTATAGCATAATCATTGTTTGTATACTTTACATTTGATAAGTGTTTTGGTCGTAGAGGATCACTAGGAGTTGTGGGTGTTCAACAATAAATTCCAACATCATTTTCACCTACACCCTTTAGATGTTTCTATAAAATGAATCTAATATTGTATTATCATATGAGGATTACTTATATCAATGGAGACTATTATTTTTATTATTTTTCATTTTCAAGGAGTTGGTAATCGAAAAATGTTCTTCTAACTTGATATATATTAATATTAGATACTCCTAAAGGTAAGAAGAAATAGAGAAGATATCAAGTTACCTTACATTCACAACCAACTCTATAGATGTTCAATCCTAGAGGATACAACTCAAAACCTAAGCCAATGTGATATCGAACTATGATGATAAGCTAGGACTCATGGTTAGATAGTGTATATTAATAGATTGATTTATTAGAGATATGGGAACTTCATCACATTAGAAATTTCTCACCATAGGAGGGTGTTTCTAGAGGCCTTAAATACAAAAAGTGAAAAGAAAAAAGAACTAAATAATAAGACATAGAAAGAAATATATTGTGTATTGTGACCACTGAAATTGTGCTCCCTTCTTGGAGAAAGTACAATCCTTGGTCTAATTTGAACCTATCTTGGGTACCCTTGCATTAATTATCCTTTAAATCATCATTTATAGGCCCCTAGAACCCATTATTTCAGATCTTGAGGATCATTTCACCTAAAAATCCTATAAAATCATCCAAAACACCAAAGATTTTGCAAACCCACCTCAAAAAGCTAAGGTGAGACTCATTCGCCACCTTGGATGAATGACTCCCATTTGGGGTCTTTTTCAAATTTGAGTAGAAATTCATCAATTTAATTCAATTTTTTTGTTGGTGTCAACCCTTAAAATCTAAATAATGATCAATTGGTGTTGATGCCTATAAAAGCAAGCGTCTAAGTCATTTTCATCATATCAATGCACTTTGAGTAACCATTTTCAAGCATTGAGAATCAAGAATATTCAAGAAAAGATTTAAAAAGAGCATTAAAGTTTCAAGAGCAAGCAAAGTTGAAGCATCGGAGCAGCATTAAACTATTTTTTTAGGTCTTTAAGCTCACTTTCAATCAATATCTTGCATTGTCAAGGGTTGATCATGGATTCCTATGGTGAATCATGATGGATTATAGGTTGGAGAGATGCAACTAGCCATCAAGCCAAGCCTAAAGACTTGTTTCCTAAGTGATTCCATCTTCCATTTTCACTCTACATTTAGCCTAGAGAAGGTATAAGCATAACTAGCACTCATTTGGGGTGATTTGAGATCATCACAAGTGAGCAATTAATATTTACATTTTCATTCTTGCATCATATTCTTACATATTAGAATAAGATTGCATCATGTTTCAGATTTATTATTCTTAGGCACACTTAAGACTAGGATTTTCATGCACATGAACCTTTATTCATGAATCATTGATTTTTTGGTTCCTAGGACTTCTCTAGCTCTTCTAGGATATTTCACCTAAAAGGAGAGAGTTAGGGCCAAAAATGCTAATGGTTCATTCAAATTATGTTATGTGCAATGTTATCTAATCTATATGAAGTAAACTAAATGAAATTAAGTGATCTAAATGAATGAATATGAACGAAAAATTAAGATTTAAACTATGTTTGAAAGCACATTATGATATGCAAACAATAAACTAAACGAAGAAAGAATGCATAACAAAAGGAAATAGGATGGAACAGAGTGCACCTAGGAAATGTTTGATGAATCTAGACTGTTGTGGATGTTGACTGAGATTACTAAAATTTCACAGTAGGACTCATTCACCCAAGGTGGCAAATTAGTCCTCCTCTTGGTGAAAAAGTGTTAAAAACAAGTTTTTGACTGTTAGGATCTGGAATCTGAAAAAATTCAGATTTTCAGTCCTAAGGTGAGACTCATTCGCCATTGGTGGAAAACCAGTCCTCTCCCAAAATTCTGAAAAATCAAGAGACAACTTTGTAACACTTGATCTAGAAATCTCTAATTGTTAGGTTGTTGAAGTCAATTATGTAGGAAACAGGCATAAAACCTTCTCCAAGCTTGAAATAGACTTGAATTGACTTGAAGCACCTAGTTGACTTGTAAACCAATCTTCAACAACAAAAAGCTTGTTAAATCTGCACACAAAATTTTGCAAACACATGTGTGGAGGATTAGAAAATAGGGGTTTTCCTTGGTCAAACCCAACTTTTGGTAATCAAAACCTTAATGAAACAATGAGATAAAAGAGAATGATGAACTAACAACATGCAAATGCTATCAACTTACCAAACCCTTGATGATGCAAGTCTGAAGTAATATCAATGGATTCTCCAAGATGCTTGAATAGTGCTTGAATTGATGTTGTAAGATGTTTGAATGCTTGAATGTGATGTGTGATTGAATTCTTAATTGAGGAGATTGTAGGAGGATGTAAAATGAGGTGAAAATTACTTATTTATACAATCTTCTACCTTAGTTACCTATTCATACCTCATCACAGGCTGACATCAAGTGTTTTTGAATAAAAAATTGAAAGGAAAATTTAAAAAAAATGAATTTGGGGCCAAGGGGGATTCATTCACCACCCATGGTGAATGGGTCTCACCTAGAACCTAAAAATGGGTGTCAGGAATTATGTTGTATTTAATGTTGTTTGTCAGGATAATATTCAAAAATACACTTAATTAAGGATTATGAGGGCATAAAGGGACCAAATAAAGCATGAGAAAGGGATAAATAGTGAAGTTATGCCTAGAAAAGCATAAAATCTTGTTACAAGACTTTACAACACTTCAAAATAGGACTTGATTAGTGATGCAAAGGTGATTTTTAGGTGAATTACAATGAATAGAGTCTAGAAGAGTGTAGAAATGTCTTACAACACTTCACAACACCTTCACAAGACATCATTATTTGAATTTTAGTACCTAAATATCCATGTTCAAGCCATGTTATAGCATGAAATCAAAGAAAAATAGACAAATCACCATGAAACAAGACCTAAAAGGCCATGAAAATGACAAGGCGCCATTTTTATACAACAAAATTCATATCAAGGTTTAATTACCAAAGTAGGAATTTGACCGAGGCAAATCCACCATTAGCAAATTGAGTTGAATTCTATTTTGTAGGTGTTTTTCATAGATTTGGATCCACAAATTAAGTTGGAAGGAAAGGGTGAGTGTTGAAGTGCAGATCAAAGCTTTCAATTCATGAAAAAGTGGAATAGGACTAATTTACAAAGAATGGTGAAAAAGTTTCATTGTAGTTTTTTGCTAGATCTATTTGTCGATTCCAATACCCTTTTTCCAAAAACAGACTCTCGTGCAGAAACCCTGATCTGGGATTGATTCACCCAAGTTGGAAAATGATTCCCAATTGGTTAAAAAGTCAATATTTCCTAAATTTTAGAGCTATTTCCAGTCACTTCAAGGTTTCTAGGTACACACTTTATATTTTTGCTCTTATGTTCTATTTTACTTGCATTTCAAGGGAATTTTGCATCCATCTTGGTTTCACTTTGTGTTTTGGGTATGTGCAGGATCATGATGGGCTAAAAAGTGGCAATATGTAATTGATATGATGGCCCATGTGGCTGACGACTTTTTTTGTACCCAAAATTGATGAAACGAAAAAGGTTTTTAAAGGAGATTTTCAGCTTTCAAAAAATATAAATTATTCTCTACTTTGAATTTAAAAATTAATTATTATTCATTTTCGATTTGAATTACGACTAAAGTCTTAATTGATAGGCTGATTAAAAACATCTATAGCTTTCAAACGGTAACACATTTTTTGAATATGAAACATGTGTCACATTCTATGATTCACATACTATAGGATTAAAGAAAAAAAGAATGAATTTTGTGAAGTTTTTACCAAGTTAAGGTGGTCAGACATATGAGTTTTTATATTTTTTAAAATTTGTAATAAAAAAATCATAATTAATTATTTTGCTTAGAAAAAAATTACAAATAAATATGCATCACATCGGTACATGAGTCCTCTACTTATATCTAAAATATTATAAAAAAATATTATCATTTTATTGTGCTTCGGGTGGTCAGACGAACACCTACTTCTTATTTTTTCTCTCAAATTTAAGTACTACTGCATTGAAATTTCAAATTTTCACCAAATAGATTTTTTTTTTTTAAAATAAACCTAGTAGTTTAAAAACTGCATTCAATTTGCTATAGATTCTATTCTTACATATTTTTTAAATAATATAGATAACTTATTCAAAAATTTACGTCAAGTTTTCTAACTCTTATTTTTCTAAATTTTTTGCCACTTAAGGGCCTATTTTTTCCATGATGATCTTGCACATACCCTTTTACAACATTTTCTAGGTCATTTTGCATTCATCTTGATTTCACATTGTATTTTCCAACTCATTATCTTTTCCAAGCTTACAGTTGTTGGTGAACCCCTCATTAACTATCATTCAATCCTTAGGATAGGCCTATTGCAAGATTTCAATCTCCTTTGCATTGAGATCTCTAGGGTTTTCCTTAAGTGGATCCTCTTTGAAAGTGGGTGCAAATATATCATCTCATTCCCTCATTTTCTTTGGTTCCATGTACATTAAAAACTCTAATATTTGGCACTAAATATGAAGTGGAATAGCTTACCATGAATATATCAAAATCATTTATTAATGTAAGATAAAACCAAAATTTACACACAGAGAAGATATGAGGCATGTTTAGATCCATTTATTTTATTCTAATTAAAATTTCTTACTCCCTATGGAGCTTGGTTCCTTAAAGCATGATATTCCTCCCTTTGTGGTCCTCCTCTCTAAGGATCCTATTTAGAAGGAGAAATTAACCTCTCCTCTTATGGGGCCATTGCAAGAATTTGTAAAACACACCCCCTCTTTGAGTAGAATGATTAGCGCTAGTCTATATTTTACTTGCTCTCCATCCTCAACAAACTCCTTGAAGTCATGACAAGGGATACAAAAATCGACAGAAATTTTTGTATCATCATAAATTATCATCCTTGAGAATTTCACTTTGTGTTTTGTGTCGCTTAATTTACTAGACCTAATTAAGCATCTAGTTTTCTAAATTATGCTTTTTGTGACCAATTTGTACCTATTATGATGGAAAAAAGGTCCCCTCAACTTGGACTTGTTTTAGTGTTGCAATATGCCTAACATATTCACATTAGTTCTTGGGCCCTTGTGAATTCATGGATTTAAATGGAACCTTGCTAAAGTGTTGTGAAGTGTTGTAACACACATTCATACTTTTCTATGATTTTATTAATTAACTGGGATTAATGAACCTATTTTTAATCAAAATAAACATTAATCTTGCCTTATTTGAAGTGTTGTAGAGTGTTGTAAGACATTTTCACACTTCTCTATGATTTTCATTAATAATTGGGCTTTCTTATGCTTTAGTTGGCCTTATTTTGCATCCACAAGCCTCATTTATTACATATTTTTTAGGGTAATCCTGACACTTATCAGCAACCAATCATAATTCAACTGTTTCTGGCTTGTGTGGCCCAAATTTAGGGATCTAGGACTCATTTTCCACCTTGGGCGAATGGGTCCCACCTAGATCTTTTGGCCCCAAACTAGTTTTCATGCATTTATAAACACTTTTGGTTTTTGGTCCCCTACATTATGCCTGATGGGACTCATTTTCCACCTTGGGGGAATGAGTCTCGTGTGGTCCAAAATTAAATTTAATTCATATTCCTAGTGGGATTTTATTCTCCTAGATCTGATGCCAACTTGTAGTGTTGTAATTACAAGAATTATTACATAATTAAGTATAAATACAAGGTTCATTCACTCATATTCAACACCTAGCATTCAAGGGATCATTAAGAATTCACAAGATCATTCAAGGGCATATTATCAAGCATTTTAGAGCAGCATTCAAGTGTCAATCATCATGTCAAGGATTTCATATATCATGTTTGTTATTGTGCTAACAATTGTGATGTAGAGTTTATGATTCAAGCAAGTATTTCAAGCAAGATCAACATCAATCAAGCAAGATTCAAGAACCACATCCATTGCATCCATTACAAGCATGTTTGTAGCACTTTATTTCTAGGGTTTTGTGAGTTGCAACATTGTCTTTTGTTCATTCACCATAATCCATTCATATTTTCTTTCATTTCAAGCATTGATTTCCAATAAGGGATTTGACCAAGGAAAACCCCTATCCACTAACCCAACAACATTTCCCCCTCTCCTTTGTGTGTGATTGGTAGGTCTAGTTTGCATATTTCCTTAGGAGAAATACTAGAGAAAAGTTGTAAATCATTCAAAGTTTTCATCAAGCCTTGAAGAACCTTGGAGAAGACCTACAAGTTTCAAATTAGAGATTCAGATCTAGAAACTAGCTAGGAAGAACAAAGTAGATAGAGAAGAGAATGATTAGCTTTTGAAGTTGTAGAAAATCCCAACTATAGTGATTGGCCACTTCTAGCAAATCAGTCCCAATTCTAGTACATTTTCAAGATTTTGTTGATTTGGACACCATTTTGGAAGATTTATATTCTTGCATAGTTTCCTAGAAACAAGATTGATTCACCCAACTTGGAAAATGAGTCCCAATTAGTCTTAACAATATATTTTCCAATGATTCAGGCCTCCATTCAACCTTCTTCGGTTTCCCATGTGCACACTTTTTATTTTATAGTTTTTTGTTACATTTCATTCATCTTTCTAGGTCATTTAGAGTTAGTTTGCATTCAATTATGGCTTTGAATTGCATCTTATATTTCATTATCTTTTCTAAGTTTACACTTGGTGGTGAACCCATCATTAGATCACATTCATCCCTTAGGACAACCCTATTACAAGATTTCTTTCTCCTTTGCATTGAGATCTTTGGGGTTACCCTTGAATGAAAGTGGATTTGTGGGTTTCCTCTATGTCCTAAAGCATATGTTAGCATCCATCCCATAAAAACACCATTTCATTTTGGTGAACCTACATTTAAGACATTGAAATTCTGATTTGGAGTGCATTTTCATCCTAGATTTGGCTTACATTACCATTGTATTAAGATTTACATTAGTTAACTTGCATCCTAGGGTTTCAAATTTTGAATTAGGGAATGATCATATAGCTTGCATCTTTTCATCTAATATCTTTAAAAATCATTCAAATTCTTCATTTACATCTCATACACATATCATAAAACATAAAAAGCATAAGATCCAATTCAAAAATTCTAAAAAATTTCAAAAAAACATCACTGGGACTCATTCACTACCTTGGGCGAATCAATCCTTTGCATATTCTGTACTATATTTTCAAGCATTTACAGTTTAGTTTCTAAGTTTCTATTTGTTATTGCTTTTCTGATTCAGTTTCTAGAATTTTAGTTATAAGCATTTCATTGTTCTTAGCTTACATTGTATTTGCATCCACCTTGCATTTAGTATCCTTTGCATGTGTATTTGGTTTCCTATTGCTAATATGGTGGTGAGACAAATTTTGATACTCATGTCATCCCGTGATAGCACACTAGTTGTGGATCTTGGGTTATCTAGCTTTTTCACTCCTAGTATTGACACTAGTACACTAGATATGGACAATACCTTTAACAACTCTTTTCTTTCAAGTAGTATGAAAGTTGAACCAAGGAATGATAGTGTCCCACAAGAAAACATAATTCACATTCATGAGGACCTACCATAGCTACAACATCAAGTAAAAAATGACAACATTTCAACTACTACCATCCCTACTATAGATAACATTCACCGCATGCTTGGAAGTGAAGATGGCCTTGCCCTTGTGAAAAACATAGTTCAAATTTGTGGAAAACATCTCACCTCAACCACTAGTTGTACTTTTCCAACAAGAAATGTCATAAGTGAAGGAGGAACTCAAATTCCTCCTCCCACAAAAATTCCCTCAATACCTACCTATACCACTCCTCAAGTCACAACAACAATGCAAAAAGTTAGTAATGTGATTCCTTCCTTGGGTATTCCTACTAGCATCCCTAGTTTCTATGTGACATCACAAGTTATATCTCCTACCACCTTACCACATATAAGAATTCCATTCACTTGTCCTCAAAACACATACACTTCTTCACTATCTTCACTTCCATCTCATAACATAAGTAATGACCGTCTCATAACAAAACCTTTCCAAACTATTTCATCCCTTGAAAAGAAAATTTTCACCATCAATCCAAATCAAAATGGTCCACATATATATTATGTCAAAATAAATCCACTATCCTTGGAGATATTGCAAACACCAATACCACAAGGTGTAGGGGTGCCTATATTTGATGAATATGAGGGAAGGGAGATCCTTCTAACCATGTTAACGCTTATACTACATTACATAGTGACTTTTTCCTTGATGATAAAATGTTGGAAAATATTTTTCCTAGGTCTTTGAAAGATACTGCCTTGGAATGGTTTTCATCTTTACCGAATAACTTAATTCATTCATTCAATGAACTTGTTGATGCATTTGTATACCACTTCCAATTTCATATGACTCCTAAGATGAACTTGGCTGATTTGATGAGATGCAAGCAAAAACAAGAAGAAAAGATAATCGAATTTATCTCATGATATCAATTACTTTGTTCCCAAATCAATGTAAAGATCCCTAACCCCCATCTCCAAAATATTTTCATAGAAAATTTTCAAATAAAAATCCAAGACAAGCTTACCATGATGAAATTTCCATCCTTCATGAACTTGTGTACCACCCTCCATGATTTTCAAAATTTGTTTAGTATTAATAATACAAAATCCACTTCTAGCCAAATTGAGAAATTTGAGCCCGTAAATTAAAATAATTCCCAAAATTTTAGGAAGAAAACCAAAGGGTTCTTTCAATTCAATCCCCCTCAACAAACAACTCAAAATTCCAATAACCAAGTAGTCTCCATTAATTCCATGATACCCTTTAGCGATGGGGACCCGAAGAGACAATTCACTCCCTTACCTGATGCCCATCATAACATAATGTCCCAAATATTAGACCAATAAATTATTACCTTGCCTCCTATCACAACACCCAACCCTAATAATCCTTTACCCCCAAGCTTCAAATCAAATGCTTATTGCCACTACCACTGAAAAAATGGACATGACACAAAACACTATAAGCATCTTAAACATCTCATGCAAGATCTCATTGATTCTGATTGTCTTTCCATTGGAGGTGTTAGTGATCAAGGAAATAAGTATTTTTCCCATGGACTAACCAAAAATTTCAAATTTTCACCAACCCTATGCCAAACATAATATTTTAGTTGTCAAGGCTAGTGAAACTGCGAAGAATGATGTGATGAATCTTGACATAGATGATGATAACAATGATCCTATGCAACAAAATTCTATAGATAATGATCCTCTAGATGACATGGTAGGAGTGATAGATGTCATTCCTCACAAGCAAAAAACTAATAATCCTCTTGACATTTCTTTCTCGTCTAAGTATATACTTAAACATGCTCCCGATGGTCCTCTTTACATAGTCGGTTGTATCTATGACAAGCCCACTAATGGCATATTAATAGATCCCACCTATGAAGATAATGTGATCACTGAGGAATTCTTACTTTTGTATGAGCTCTATCAAGACATATATGATAAAATGAAAGCATGGATCAAGACACATAATGGCTTTGCTTGGCCTACAATGGGATCGATCACTCTTCCCTTGCAAATAGGACCAAAAACAATAGATGTATCATTCTCCATCATCTTGTAGGTAGACTAATTTCATGTGAACCTAGGCCATCCATGGATTTTCTCCATGAAAAACATCCTTTCAGTTGTGCATAAATACATTAACTTTCCCTTTGACAATGCAATATTCACTATTCACCATAGTGGATTCAACCCATTTTCATCCAAAGGAAATTTTTCCTTAGATTCCTTTTGGCCCAATCCCATGGAACCTATAAATCCATGAGAAGAATTAATTTTCTTGTCCTATCAATAGTTGAAGGAAAAGAATATAGTTGAATTATCCCTCTAAAGCATGTCCCCATCCACATTCAAGCCTACTATCCTTGACAAAACCATGCTTAAGCATAAATAATACTAAATAACCAAGACCAACCCAAGAAAGAACTTCACCTACCTCGTACAAATGACCAAGAGACAATGTAAACAACCCTGTCACACCTCCTAGAATAAAACAAGTTTACAAGGTCAAAGAGAAAGTGGTCAAAAAACCCCTAGTGGTTTCTTTCATTCCCCCCATTAGGGAAGAAGAGAAACCTATGGTTGATCAACTTGCTCCTACATAAATGTAACTTGAAAAAATAAATTAAAGAAATAGAGGTGCTAGGGAGTGTAGGTGTAGACATCATGCCCTTTCTCTTAGGTTACATGAAGAATTAAACAGAGAAAATCAAGATCCAAACCTGATTGAAGCAATGCATCATGACTCTACCGCTAACCCAAAACAAGAGAATTCAATATGACCTCCACAACAAAAATTGAATTCTTCCATGGAAATTATCCTTCAACCTCCTATTGTGATTAACTTAGATGGTGATGAAGAGGCTACTAAAATTGATGAAGATGCTACTAAAATTGATGAAGAGGTGCATAATGAATTGAATACATTTTTTTCCTCTTTCATGAGCTTAAATGACAAATCTCTTTCAAAGAGTATTGAACCTAATGCTTCTCCTAGTTCGACACTTTCTTTTTCCCCTTTGGATAGTCTCCCACCTTTAGTATATAATGAACATGATTGGGAGGTAGATGACCTACTTTAGGTTGACTAGCCTGTGTCTTAGTAGTATTTTTCATGTTATTTGATTTTGTGTGATTGCATGTGCATGATGTGATCCCTCATAATGTTTTGTTTGATGTTATCTCTCTATATTTGAGACACTCATCTATTTGTACCTTCATTCTTCTCTATGTCATGCATCTCTTTCACTTTTTATCTCTATTTTTTCTTATGTCTTGTGTTTTCCTTTTTGGGATGATCCTAGCCATTGAGACATTCATGTCTCTTCCAAGTTGACCCAAAATATTTTTCCTTTATCTTTTCCTTTATTTCTTTTTCATTTTGTCTTTTGTTTTCCTTTTGGGGATGATGCAAGGCATTGAGACATTCATGTGACTTCCATGTTGACCCAAAATATTTTTCTTTTATCTTTTCCTTCATTTATTTTGCATTTTGTCTTGTGTTTTACTTTCGGGGATGACACAAGGTGGAAAGGAATTCATGTATCTTCCATGTTGACCCAAAAGGTTTTTCTTTTTTTTCCCTCCCTTTGTGCCATTCTTCCAATTCTATGAGTATTTAGGGAATAATGTCAGTTTCAAGCTCTCTAAAAGCATTGTAGCCAGAACATACTAACCCCAAATCCATAGATCCTTTATGTATTTGGATTTTCATTTTTGGTGAAACCCCTCTCTTTTCCTTTCTTTTCTTTCGCATGATGAAGCTTTACTTGGAAACATATGACTTGGCATAGGGCTTTCCAAGTTAGCTCTCATGTCTTCTTTGTTGTTTACATTTTTCATTTGCTACTTTCAAGTAATTGCTCACAGTATGGTGTTTAGAAATTCCTTTAAAGTGGGGGAATACATTGGCATTATTCTTTTGCATTTTCCATTTTCATGGTTCTTGGTGTAGTTTTCTTACTTCATACAATTTTTTTTGTCGCTTTGTGGATGAAATTTGGTGTAATGCCCTTCAAGAGCATGATATCTCTTAGCATATTACTTTTCTCTTAGTGGCTTTATGTGAAACACTGCATCCCCTAAGTTGTGAATTTTCTATTCTTTGGTTGGTCCTCTCTTGCATGCATTAGGCACAATGTTCCCTAAGTCAAATACCTCACATGAACTAAGAAAGACTCCCTTGAACATTCCTCATTTTTTTTTTAATTTTGCATTTTTTGTTATATGGCCACCTTGCATAACACAACTTGCATGCCTATAGATCTATCTTGTTTGTTCATGAGCTCCAAGCATATGAAGTATTGCTTGTCTCATGAAGCTCAAAGATCAGTTTTGTGTGGTGTCTTATTAAATTTATTAGGTATAACTTTGGTGTGATTTGAGTGGGAAGCCCGACTGAGCCATGACTTGCCCCATAGCCACTCATGTGTGTGTGTGTGAGTGCATACTAGCCATGAGTGTATGTTTCTCACCTCTTTGGACTTCTCACCTAGCAGATAGCCAAGAGTTCCATTGCCATAGAGTGAGTATGTATTATTCAGACAAACAACCTCAACCTGATCCACATAGTGATGGACAAACGATTGAAGCTTGATTTGAATCTTTTACCTTTACCTTTTCTCTTTTTCATCTTCGACAATGCATGCTTGTACTTTGTTGTTTCTCTTTATATCATTCTCATGTGTGTTCCTTTGTGCTTATTTTGGTTTACCATAGAACATTGTTCCTAGGGGCTTGCATACCCCCCTTGGTCCTAGTTGTCCTATCTTTAGAACAAGGGTACATTTGAACCCCCCTTGGTCATTGTTGGATTTCGTCTACTTTAGTGTGAGTTGAAAGCAAGTTCATCCTCTCACTAAAATGGGGGCTAGATGTAATGATGGAAAATGGTCCACTCAACTTGGCCTTGATTTAGTGTTGTAATATTCCTAACATATTCACATTAGGTCTTGGGCCCTTGTGAATTAATGGATTTAAATGGTACCTTGCTTAAGTGTTGTGAAGTGTTGTAACACACATTCACACATTTCTATCATTTTATTAATTAAGTAGGCTTAATGAACATATTTTTAATCAAAATAAACATTAATCTTGCCTTATTTGAAGTGTTGTAGAGGGTAAAAGCACAAATTTGTGTTGCACTTTATAAAGGAAATTCCCAACACTGATCCAAATTTTAATCTTGAATCACTAACAAGTGTTGATTATGTTTTGAATTTTGAAATGATGTAAACTAGTAAAATATGTATTTTTTAGTATATTTTATATTTGTATTTTAAAAAATATATATATATTTTAAACTAGTTTTTAATAAATCAACACTATAATTTAGTTGTTAATAAAATGTTGAAAAATGAAGTTGCATGTGACGTCAAAATTTTTATAGTATATTTTATTATTTTTCTTTCAATTTTTTTGTGTATTTATAACTTGAAAATTTAGTGCATTGGTATATTTTTTCCAATTTTGATAAATATATAATTTTAAATAAATATTAAAATGTGTGTGAATAAAAAAACTATTTTTTCTATCAGAGGTCAACTTTCATATTAAATATTTATCTAAAATGGAAAAAAAATCATACCATCTTGAAATAGATTCTTTTATCTAGTGCATCATATTTTTTCAATTTTTTTACTAAGTTTTAGTTTTTTTCCTTGGCATAGTAATCAACCTAATATTTTGTGCTAATAACCTACTTTTAGTAAAAATAAAATACAAAATATAAATAATAATTAAACTATGAGAATAAATATTTTTTGAAAGCTACACTTATGGATCTACAAAAGGGTATTTTTATATTTAAAAAAAAATATTATTTACATTAGTAGGAGTTATTGAAACTTCAAGTTTTTCAAATAATTTTAGTTTTTTAGTAAATTGGACTCAAAGTGGTGCTCCGTATATTTTTAGCCAAAAATTTTAGTTGAGAAAGTTGTGGAAGTATCTAACTTAGCTAGAATGAATCTTACTAGATCATATATTTGACCAATTTTAGTTTTAGTTAGAAATACTTAAATTAAGTTGTGTTGATAAATAGGCTAAAAGTGTGACACAACTTTGTTCTTTTACCCTAGAGTATTGTAACACAATTTCACACTTCTCTAGGATTTTCATTAATAATTTATCTTTCTTATGCTTTAATTGGCCCTACTTGCATCCAAAAGCCTCATTTATTGCATCTTTTCAAGGGTAATCCTAACACCAATTAGTAACAAATCATAATTCAGTTATTTTTGGCTTGTGTGGCCCAAATTTAGGGATCTCCAGGACTCATTCACCATCTTAGGAAAATGGGTACCATCTAGATTTTGGCCCCGAACTGGTTTTCACACATTTATAAGTACTTTTGGTTTTTGGTCCCCTAAATTATGCCTGATGGGACTCATTTAGTACCTTGGATGAATAAGTCCCATGTGGCCTAAAATTAAATTTAGTTCAAATATTTGTCAAAATTTTATTCTCCTAGATATGATGTCGTCTTGTAGTGTTGTAATTTTGGGAATTATTGCATAATCGAGTATAAATACAAGGTTCTTTCACTCATATTCAACACCTAGCATTCAAGAGATAATTAAGAATTCACAAGAGCATTCAAGGGTAGATTATCAAGCATTTTAGAGTAGCATTTAAGTTTCAATCATCATGTTAAAATTTTTATATATCATGTTTGTTATTGTGCTAACAATTGTGATGTAGGGTGTATGATTCAAGCAAGAGTCAAGAACCACATCCATTGCAGCCATTACAAGCATATTTACAACACCTTATTGTTAGTTTGGTGAGTTGCAACAATTTATTTTGGTCATTCAACATTCTCCATTCATATTTTCTTTGATTTCAAGGATATATTTCCAACAAGGGTTTTGACCAAGGAAAACTCCTATCCACTAACCCAAAAAAAAAATTCCCTCTCCTTTGTGTGTGATTGGTAGTCTAGTTTGGAGATTTCCTTAGGAGCAAGATTGGAGAAAATTTACAAATCATTCAAACTTATCAAAGTTGTCATTGAGCCTTGAAGAACCTTAGACAAGACCTACATGTTGCAAATCAGAGATTTGGATTCAAAAGCTAGTCAAGAAGAACACATCGGATAGAGAAGAGAAGGATCAACTTTTCAAGTTGCAAAAAAACCCCACTGGACTAATTTGCCACTTTTGATGAATGAGTCCCAGGTCCAGTACATTTTCAAGATTTTGCAGATCTAGACACCCTTTTGGCATATTTTTGTTGCTACACAGTTTCCTAGAAACATGATTTTCTAGGTTGGAAAATGATTGCCAATCAGCCTTAATAGATATTTTCCAGTGATTCAAGCCTCCATTCAGCCTTCTTCGATTACCCAGGTCCACACTTTCTATTTTATAGATTTCTATTGCATTTCATTCATCTTCCTAGGTCATTTAGAGTTATTTTGCATTCAATTATGGTTTTTCATTGCATCTTGTATTTCATTACCTTTTCCAAGTTTACACTTGGTGGTGAACCCCTCATTAGATCACATTCAGCTAGGCCTTAGGACAACTCTATTACAAGATTTCTTTCTCCTTTGCATTGAGATATTTGGGGTTACCCTTGAATGAAAGTGGATTTGTGGGTGTGCTCTATGTCCTAAAGCATATGTTAGCATCCATCCTATAAAAACACCATTTCAATACCATTTTCTAGGAAATTTCAAGCATTGAATAAATGTATCTAGTTATTATTTTACCCTTGATCCTTAATTTCTTGGAAAATATGGCCAAGACCCATTCGCCCTAGGACGTATCGGTTCACCTATTTTCCTGGGGACCAATTTTGGATATGTCAGTGTCAACATTTTAACATTCAAAATTCAAATTGTAAAGATTGGTTATCAAGATTTAATTCTTGAGAAATTATACAAATTCATATAAATACCTAGTTATTGCATCATTTCAAATCTAAGTGAAATTATATGGGAAATCTGATGATCAAGAGTACTATCAAGCATGTCAAGAGCAGCATTTTAGAGCTTTATTACAACAATTCAATATCCTAACATCATGTCAAATATAATTTGAGTTCATACATGTTTAAGTTATCTTTGTCTATGAAGGCTAACCCTTGTTGCTGATATCCAAGTGATTTCAAAAATTCAAGCAAGGAAGAACTAAGACCTTGAGGTGATGTGTCCAACTTCATCCCTTAAAGGAAGCCATTGAAGGGTGGTGAGTTGAAAAACTTTGTGATTTCATCATTCCTTCCTATCATTTATTATTTTCATCCTTGGTATTGCTATTGTTGACTTGTGGAAACACTAACACATGGTTTTCCTAAGGCAAGCCCCTAAATGGAAAAACATTTCTTCTCTTTGTGAATGTGCAAATTTCACATATGGAGAGGATTGAAGGAAGCTTAAAGAAAAAATTTCCATTGTTGTAATTGAATCCCTACATCTTGTTAATTCATGGGAACTCACATATAGAATTATCTAACAATGATCTGATAACTTTCCAAGTGGAAATGGAGGTCTTAAATCTGCCATTAGAGGATTGCAAAAATAGAGCAAAAGAATTTTACAAGGACATGTATTCCACTGAGTGAAGTTCCATCATTTTATTCAAACCAGAAATAGTTTTTTGAGGAGAGGTACATAGTCCCTTTCCCTTCCCACATATTCTTGTAATTCTCTTTTACAATCTATTAATTTTTGGGATTTTTCATTTTGCATATTGCGATACATATTCTAATTAGGGTAATTGAGAAAAATCAATTCCAATCCACTCTAAGACTCAATAAGATGTAGATCAAGGTCTGATTGGCTCACCTTTAAGGTTGAAAGTCAATCTACATACCTTGATGATCTCCATCATAATGAAAAAAATAGAAAACCCACACACACAAACCAACAACAAAACAAAAATATTTTGAATCCTTGGTTTACACATTAGACCTAGGGTTTCATTTTTATTTGTTTTATTTTGGTGAAACTAACCTATTAACATTACACACATTCTAAAATTTCATCTTAGATTTAAGTTTTTATTTTTTTCTTTTCTCATTTAGGGTTTCACTTTTGCATCACAAAAGGTATAAAAATTCAAAAATTTACATATCATTTTGCATCATAGGTTGCATTAGGGTACATTTCAATCACTTAGGTAAAATCTCCATTAATATTTGCATGCATAACTATCATTTGCATTATTACACATTTAAATTTGAAACAAAATGTCTTAATTTGAGAAAGTTCTAGAAAAGTACTCAGTTAGAGACCTATTTACATATAAAAAAAAACACTTAGAAAATCTAGTAAACATTTAGTATTTTAGTTTCTAGTTGCCCTATCAAGGAATCAAACACCATTGGGCACCTCTATCTTCCTACACTTGCATTGGAAAATCCTTTTACATATTTATGCCTACGTGTCTTTAGTATTTTTATGCTTGTAGATCTCTATTTTGAAATTCATAATTTCATTCATTTAGGATATTTCATATAGCTTTGTTAACAAATATTTTGGTTTCCAAGGTCTTTCTAGCTCTTCTAGGGTTTTTCACCTAAAAGGAGAAAGATGGGCCAAATGCGATGTAAACACTCAAGATTAATGTAATATGGATGTAATATTAGTAAATGAGATGAAATAAGTGCAAAGGATTGATAAAATAGATTGATTTGGTATGTAAAACTAAGAAATGCAAAGCGTTTGATAAACATAGTGTTGTATGCAAAAAGAACTAAAAACATGATCAAACAAGAAAAAAACTTAATGAAACTGAATGAGGTGCACCTAGAGGCTGAAAGATTATGTTGAAAGGTTCTTGAATGCTACAGAGATCAATGTGGAATCCCATTGGGACTCATTCACCACAGATGGTGAATTTGTAATGTTTCTAGTGAAAACTGGTAGAATAGGTTTCGGGATGTTGGGTACACAAAACCTCATTAAATTTTTTTCCAACCTGGCAATGGGACTCATTCACCACAAGTGGCAAATTATTCCATGTACAGATTTCTATAAAGTCAAAGTTCAATTCTATGGATCTTGGTTTGCTCTATTCTGCCTAACAGCTTGCCAGATCTCAATCTAGAAAATCTGACGGGAAAGTGTTCTCCAAGCTTCAAATAGGGTTATGTTAACTTTTATGACTTTGATGACTTCACAACACCTTTTTAACACATTTCTCTTTGAAAAATATTCCTACAAGACCTGCAAACACACATGCAAAGAGAGGAAAAAGGGTTAAGGTTTAGAGTATAGGTGTTTGCGTTGGTCAAACCACAATTTGGTAATCAAACCCTTGATAATGAAATGAAATAAAGAGGGAAAGATGAACAAATAACATGAAATGTCATAAACTTACCAAACCCTTGATGTTGAAGTCTGAAGATATGCTGCTCCAAGATGCTTGAATGCTAGAATACTAAAATGCTATTATGAATTAAATGCATGAGTGAATGGATGAATGGGGGGGTAAAATGAATAGAAAATCATGTATTTATATATAATTATGCCCTAATTTCCTAAAAATACAACATCACAAGCTGACCTTAGGTCTTAAGGAATAAAAACCCACTAGTAATTTGAATTTATTTTGAATTTTGTACCAAGAGGGACTCATTTTCCCATAGTGGTGAATGGGTCCCACTCAAGGCATGTGAATGGGTGTCAGAAATTAAGTTGTCTTAAATGATGTTTATTGGGTTTGTATTAAAAAATATAATTAATTGAGGCATATAACTGCATAAAGGGGCCAAATAAAGCATAAGAAAGGTGTACTTGTCGATGACAAGCCTAGAAAAGTGTGAAATTTTATTACAAGACTTTACAACAATTTAAAATAAGACTTGGTAAGTGATAAAAGAGGGTATGTAGGTGAATTATAATAATAAGAGTTTAGAAAACTGTGAAAATGTGTCACAACACTTCGCAACACCTTTACAAGACATCGTAAAGTCTTAATGATTCATAAAGATTCTAGACCTAATATGAATGTGTGGTCCACATTGCAACATTAAATCAAGGTGAAATCAAGACAAATAAGCACAAGGAGGGAAAAAATAAGAAAAAGTAGAAGGGTTACTTTATTTGTGTCCATAGTTACCCCCATTTTAGTGGGAGGGTGAACTTTCTTCAAACTCACACTAAAGTAGCCAAACATGCAATCAAGAGAGGTCCAAATTACTAACACTTGATGATGTGAGACAACAACAATCAAGAGGGATGATCAAGCCCCCATGATCAAGATCCCATGGCAAACCAATCATAATCACAAAGGAACACACACAAGAATGATGAAAAAGAATGAAAGAGAGAAGAGATAGTCAGAACAAGCTTCAATCCTTTGTCCAGCTTGTTGTGGATTAGATCTAGGTTGTTTTTTTAGAAAGAAAATACATAATCAATCTAGGGTGATGGAACTCACAGTTGTCTACCAGGTGAGAAGGCCCAAAAGGTGAGAAACATACATTCATAGCTGGTATGTACTCACAAACACATAGGTGGCTATGGGGAAAAGTCACACCTCATAATGGGCTTACCGCTCAACCATACTAAAGTTATACCTCCTGATAAATTTAATAAGGCACCACAATGGACATTGTCATTTCATGCTTCATGAGACAAGCAAATCTTTGTATGCTTAGAACTCATGAACAAATGCAATGGCACCACATGCATGCAAGCTGTGTTATGCAAGGTGACCATGTAAATGCAAAATGTAACATGCAAAAGATGTTCACAGGAGCCTTGTTTAGTTCATGTGAGGTCTATAAGTTAGGGAACATTATGTATAATGTCTGCAAGAGAGGACCAATCAAAGAATAGTATATTCGCAACTTAGGGGATGTAGTGTGTCACATCAGGCCACTAAGAGGAATGTAATATGCTAAGATAGATCACTTTTATGAAGGACACTATACCCAGTGTCATCCATCAAGTGAAAAATGCATCCTATGGAACAAGAAGGTTGTACTAAGAACCAAAAAGATGAAAATACAAAATAAATTATGTGAATTGTGCACACAAAAAGAGCATCCCTTTTTGCTTGCTTGATTTGGGATTAATTCATGACAAATTGGAATTAATAAGGCTTTGATTTGGTGTTGTGAGGTGTTTTTCACATCTACACTAGGTATTGGACACTTGCAAATTGAATAAAATGCATTTATTGATGTCTTTTAAAGGTGTTGTAAGGTGTTGTAACACATCTTCACACTTTTCTAAGACCATAATATCATAATTCACCTAAATAAACTTATAAAGACCTATTTCAAAGTGTTGTAAATTCTTGTAACAAAATTTTACACTTTCCTAGGCTTGTCATCAATATTTACACCTTTCTTATGCTTTAAATGGCCCCTTTATACACTTGCAGGACTTACTTAAGTGTCTTGTTGAAGAAAAACCCAATAACCATTCTTTAAATTATCACAATTTCTGAAATCCACTTAAAAATACCCAAGTGGACTAAGTCACCATTGGTGGTGACTTAGTCCCATTTGGCTCAAAAATCAAAATTAATTTAAATTTCTTTTAATTTTTTATTCCTTAAGTTCTAAGGTCGGCCTGTGATGAGGTCATTTTTGTGAAATATTGCATGATTATGTATAAATATAGGGTTTTCCACCTCATTTGACCTAATTCACAACTCATCATCATTCATCCATCATTCACCATGTTCTCAAGTCAAGCAAGTTATGGTTTTATCATTACAAATCATCAAGATAGATTCCTAAGACATTCAAGGGTAGATTCTTCAACTAGTGTTGTAGAAAATCAAGATCAATCACCATGGAAAGGTACTAACTCAATTACATTTCATGCCTCATTAATTTTTTTCTTCATTTTGGTTTAATTACCTAAAAATGGCTTTGACCAAGGAAAACCCCCATGCCCTAACATTAATCATTTCTTTCTCTTTCATTATGTGTTTGCAGATTTAGAAAATTTGAGGGATTGAAGATAATTGATGACTAGGTCAAGAAGACTTGTTGAAGGTCTCTCCTTGCTTGCAAACCCAAAATATCAACAAAAAGTTAGTTTCAGGCTTGAAAATTAGAGTTTCAAAAGTAGACACCTATAGGGAACCGAAGTGTAGACCGAGGCTTTCCACTTCCACTTTTGAGTTTTCAGAAATCTAGAAGTGTACTAAGTTACCAATAGTGGTAACTTAGTCGCACTAAACCTATTTTTTAGAAGTTTTTGCAGATTTAGGTACCAATTTGTTTGAAATGAGTTCCTGGGCAGTTTTCCCAAAACTGGGACTAATTTGCTTAGTCTCGCATAAATTTCCATGTCAATTTTTAGTCAATTTTTCATGATTCCAGCATCTCTCCACATCAAGTTTTAGATTCCAAGTACACCTCTCCAGTCTTGTTTAGTTATTTCATCATTTGTAAACTCGCATTTTTAGTTTTTTTTGCAGATCACATTATATTTTCCAGCACTTTGCATTTCTTAGGTTTTGCATCATTAAATCATTTTATTTTTAGATTAGTACATTAATACATCATAATTAGGCATATTAAATCTCATTTACATTAATATTGAGTGTAGAAATTTGCATTTTGGACCCCATTCCCTTTCTCCTTTTAGGTGAAAAACCCTAGAAGGAGCCAAAGCAGCGTGGGCTATCCAAAATCATTGTCCACATTTTGGTGAACCCAACTTTTGAATACTTTTATTTTCTGATTTGGATTCCTTTATCATCCTAGATATAGCTTTCATCAACATTGCATTAGGTTTTGTATTGTTTGGCATTCTGGGGTTTCAAAAACTTACATTAGTGAAAATCTCATTTAGCTTGCATTTTTGCATATAATTTCATTGATAATTTTTGAAATTCTACATCTCCATCTTAGGTTTGCACTATAAAAACTAAAAAGCATCAAAATACATTGAAAATTTTAAGAAATTTTGAAAAAAAATCTTACTGGGAGTAATCTACCATTCTAGGTGACTTAGTCTCAGTCCAATTTTTTCACTGTTTGATACAACATCAGAAACCTCATTTATGTGCTTCCTAAGCATCCTAGTATCATATACTATAAGTTTGGAAAGTTTTAGGAACATTTTTTTTATGCCTCTAGGTAAAAAACATCATTTAAGGGTAGTCATTTTTGAAATCATTTCAATTACGAGCATTTTTGCATCTTAAATCATTAAAAATCTCTAAAATGTTAATTTTTCATCTTAGGTATGCATTAAAAAGTATAGAGACCATCAACATCCATAAAAAATATTAGAAAAAACTCAAAAAAATCCCTACTGGGACTAACTCACCACCTTGGGTGACTTAGTCCATGTTCACCCATGAAACAACATTTTATAGAGCTAAAAACCTTGTTTTTAAGCTTCTATCTGCTGCCATAAACTACCTGTATTAGCTGGCTGAGTTTCTGTAATATTCATTTCATTTGAACTCACTTAAATTAGCTCATTTCATGCATGGCTTAAATTTCAATTTTGCATTTCCATATTGTTACATCATATAATCAGTCAATTGTTATCCTTAAAATCTAAAAAATTGCATTCCTCTTTTACATATTTTCTTTTGAATGGTTACATTTCAAGTTTCTTGAATAATCATTACATCATTTTTTCATTACAAAAAGCTATAGTTATCATCTTTCATGTTCTATTTTTGGATCTTATTGCATGTTGTAAGAAAGTTTTGCTATGGGCATATGAATATGAGGTCCTTTCCCCTCTCTTTTTGTTCATCATAGATCCATTTCCTAGTTTCCATTATGTGGATTAGGTTAGTCTAGTGAAAAGAACCTTGGATAATCATAACAATCACATTTCTTCTTCTCCTATTATCTCTCCTACTTGTGAAGAAGATATTATAGTGTTAGAAGAACAAATTGATGAGAGTTTTGAAAATTTGAGTTGTTTCTCTCCTCTCACCTCTCCTATTACACAAAACATTACTAAACAAGAGGAAATAACGATAAGTAATCATGACAATAACACATCACAATAGGAAAAATAATGGGGGGACAAGAAAAGAATTGAGCCAAATAGCTATGAAATGCACATGGGGAATGCTAAGGTCTGGAAACAGGTTGACCAAGGAGGTTTGGTTCCTTTCCTGGAAAAACTTCATGGGCCTAATCCTCAGGCCACTGACTACTTTGAGAATAACTAGAATAATGGAGAAATTATCCTCTTTGGGATAAAGGTGAAACTAGATGAGAAAATCATAAGAGAGGTGACTGGCATGTCTATTGAGGGCATGTAATTTTATCATGGTAGAAGGCTTTCAGGCTAGGCGCTAGTCAATTTCCCAAAAAAAGAAAAGGAGAAACTGAATCTGGTCAAAGTTTCCAACATCTATTTTGAAATAAACTCCATCAAGGCACTTTGGAGAAAAGTTCTCCATGTCATTATGGAGTATATCACCTTGGAAAGGAGATTCACCAGAGTTTATGGTCATCATTTTTCCCTCCTTAACCACTTCCCCCATAAGGTATGGATTTATTTTCCTTATTACTTATTCTTCTCATTGAGAAATAGCCTTGAGGACCATAAGAAAAACCCCAGGAGATACCGGGTATGTGCAAGAACTTAATGGAAAAAACAGGCCCTTAAGTGGCAAAAAAATTAAAAAAATCAGAGTTAGGCAACTTGACGTTAAAATTTGAATAATTTATCTATATTATTTCAAAAATATGTAAGAATAGAATCTGTATAAAATTGAATGTAGTTTCTAAACCACTAGGTTTGTTTTAAAAAAATCTATTTGGTGAAAATTTGAAATTTCAATGCAGTGGTACTTAATTTGAGAAAAAATAAGGAGTAGGTGTATGTCTGACCACCCTAACCACAATAAAATGATAATATTTTTTATAATATTTTAGATATAAGTAGAGGACTCATGCCCTGATGTGATGCATATTTTTTTTGTAAATTTTTTCCATGTAAATAATTAATTATGAAGTTTTTATTACAATTTTTTTAAAAACATAAAAACTTGTATGTCTGACCACCTTAACTTGGTCAAAACTTTATGAAATTCATTTTATTTTTTAATCTTATAGTATGCGAAGCATAGAATGACGCATGTTTTGGATTCAAAAAATGTAATACCATTTGAAAGCTATAGATATTTCAATCATCAGCCTATCAATTAGGATTTTAGTTGTAATTTGAATAGAAAATGAATAATAATTACTTATTAAATTCAGAGTAAAGCATAATTTATATCATTGGAAAGTTAAGAATCTCCTTTAAAAACCCTTTTTTTCATCAATTTTGGGTAAAAAAATAGTCATCAGCCACATACCCATCATATTGCCACTTTTTGGCCCATCATGATCCTACACATACCTACCATATTCTTCATCCTAGGCTTTTTAGGTTGATCTATGAACATTTTAAAAAAATGTTGGCTTTATCCAAATTGGTTGCCTCCATGGCATCTGAGGACTATGATACAGATAGTGGTGGCTTGAAGATTCATTGTAAGCCTAACATAAAGGGGATTTTTGAAGTCCATCTGTCCCCTGTTCTTTCTGGCAAGAAAACTTATCTTTGTAAACCCCAACACACAAAAGCTAACCCTAAGAATTACCCTGGCTTCTCGGCCCCTTTAAGGAAACCCATTCTTAAGGGATCCCCTGCCAAAAAGTTAGTTTCCTACTCTACAGATTCTATGGAAGACAAAATAGAGAACCCTGAAGCTAGTAGAGATTCTACTTCCACCCTTCCTTCCTCTGTCAAAGATGTTGGAACCAAATTTCCCAGCTCCCCTAACCCAGGTGATTTCAACCTTATTTTATATCGAGATCAGTCTGGAGATATCCTTGCCTCTTCTAGATGTGGCATTGGTGATATTTTTAGGGTTATGAAATGGGCCTATCAAGAAATCAATGATCTTAATCTTAGAAACAAGGTTCTGAATAGCAAGTTGGAGGAACTGGAACTGAAGGTGTCAACTCTAAACAATGAAGAAGTAAAACAGAAAAAGAACAATATTGGGTCAGGAGATGATGAAAATGAGGACAAGTACAAGATGTTGGAAGCTGAAATTGTTATAATAAAAAATAATATGAAAATTGTTGTGGAGCAAAACCATAGAATGGCAAGGCACAATGCCATTATCATTAATGCAATGACTGAAAAGTTGGAAAAGTCACAACAAGGCTCGCTGGTTGTTGACCTCGAAGAGGACAAAGATAAAAGCAAGAATGAGGACCAAGGAATATCGAAAAGGACCCATACCAACCTTAAGAGGAAAGTGCCTCCAACTTCCCAGATGGTCTAGATCTTAAAGAAGGAGGTTCAGGATATGAACATGGAAGCTAAGATGGCGGAAATTTTCCAGTCCCAACCTTAGTTGTTGCTAGTGTTTTTTTTGGTTTTTTCGGGGTCTTTTTTGTGGCCTTTGCTGGCTTTTTTTTGGTGGTTGTTGCTTTGTAATTTTAATTTCCTTTCTACAACCTCTCTGTTTCTAGGATCTTTGACATTTTATCTCTTTTATTTGTAAACTTTGTGATTTTAGGTCCCTATAAAACCCTTTTTTTCCTCTTTCAAAAACACATCACAATAAGACATCATTGAAACCTACCTATTTTCATCTCCTAGCATCTTCTCCTCATGTGATAGTGATGAGGATACATTGGTTTTAGATAAGAAATTTTTTAAGATCTACAATAACCCTCTTTATGATCCTTCCCCTACCTCTCCTATTTTTGAAGACATTTGGGAACAAAGGAATGAACTTATCATTGATCATGAAAATCATACTTGTTCTTCTCCCAATACCTCTCCTATTAATGACAAAGGTATTGAGGGTCTTCATTGTCCATATCCTCATTCCCCTTTGGAAGATGTTGCAGAACAAGACCATGAGATCATAGAAACATTCCTAAATAGTCTCCCTAACCATAACAACCAACATTGCCCTTCTTCTAATACCACTCCTCGATGCAAAGAGGATAGTCATTGTTAGAAGATATACCTATTAAGAGTCATCATAATCTCGACCCTTCATTCCCTAATGCTCCAACCATTTGGAACAATCTATTTGAAAATGATAGTGGTCCTTCTCTTGATGCCTACTCCACTTGTGATGAAGCTACTTTACAAACTTCAACCTTGGATGACCATCTTGCAAGCTCTCCTATTAGGGTAGATAATATGGAACAAGAGAATGCAACCTTACAAAAAAATGATAATCACATAAACTCTTCCCCCCATCTTCCCATTCCTGATCATAATGAAAATTTAACCATTAATCATTCCCTTACATGAGATGAAGTCATTTTAGAAGAACCAATTCATGAATTTCAAGAACATTTGATTAGTAGTTCTCCTAAAAAATTCTCCTCCTAGGGAGAATATCATGGTTCTTCCTTAAATAAATAGGTGATTCTAGATTTCCCCTTATTAGAGATACATCAAACCAATACTACTAAGGTTATGAATGCGCAAGTGTCTATTAGACCCCCCTCGATCAATGGACCTCATACATACCCCATGGGACATCATAAGAACCCTCTAATTCTCTACCCACCTTCACACAAACAACAAACTCCATGAAAATTTGAACTCATCCTTTACTGAGCGTCATCACATAATCCTCCACCTAAACCTAAATTCACCCTTTACCTACCTCAAAATAATGTGTCACAACAACCGTGCCATAATATTGTTTCTCATACTTACAATAGTAGAACTAATCCTTCACCACAACAACCAACCCCAACTTCCCTACCTTTTCCTAATTTTCCTCTTGCTCCTCGATTAAGGGACTAAAATATCATTGAACAACTTAAGAGCATTCCAACAAAGATATCCCTTTGGGACCTTCTTCAAAATTCACCTACCTATCACACTATGCTTCAAAAAACCTTACAACAAGTTCCTATCCCTTCTAACGTGCAATCAAATGACATAGCAACCATGTTTCAAGGATTAAATGCTAACATTGTTTTTGACCAAAGTGAACTACCCCCTTGTTGACACTGCCTCAGGGGTTAATATGTGTTGTGTGAGCCTTCTAGACAGGCTTGGCATTGATCAATCAAACATTCAACCTGATTCTTTATCTATTAAGGGATTTGACAATGTCAAAATGAAACCACTTGGGGTGATCATTATACCTCTTACAACTTGAGTGGCCACATTGGATACTCCAATCCATGTTATGCCTCATAAAATTTCATGTAATCTTATCTTAGGCAAACCCTGGATCCATGCAATGAATGGTGTGCATTCCACTCTTTATTGAAAAATGAAATACATATACAACATTAAAGTGCACATCCTTGAAGCTGACCCTAATCCCAATAGTCATTTGAGGGTGATCCCACAATAGTGGTTTACAATTTTTGGCCAAACTGGACACTGAAATTATTATTTTTAACTAAATCTTCACATTCAGGCACCTATAGCGGCTAAACCATGAGGAATTTGAAGATGATGCAAATAGGAGTCTCATCACATTTTGTCTATAGATTCTAAAAATATTTATTTCAAAATTTTTGGAATTAGCTTGCACTTCTTTTTCCATCTCCAACGAAAACTGGTGTTTTTCAAAAACCATCATTTTTAAAAAGTGACGCACACCGTATAATGCATAACTTTTTTTCCATGAAGGATAAAATTCTAATTCTTTCAAATTTAGATTTGTAACTCCGATATCTAGTGCTTCCACTTGGTTAGATAGTTTTTAATTGAATATTTTTTATTTAATCAAGTTTTGAAATCAAACCAATTACAATTCAGACATAGCGCGACCGTATAACACGTAACTTTTTTTGTATATTTCAAAATTCATTTTTTTTTTGGTTGGATCAAGGACTTCAATATCTGGTGCACTCATATTTTTCAAATTTTTTTTTTGATCATCTACTATTTTTCCACATGTGCAGAACATAGACCTTCATTTTCGGTGAAGAACCTATGTTTAATAAAACTAAAAAAACAAATACATAATAAAATCAAAACATACAAAAATTATATTCGTTGGATAGCTCATTCTGAGGACTATCTGATTCCAAAAGGGTTTCTGAAGACTTCTCCATTTTCATCCTCAACCCGAGCTTTATAGCATAAAAAAGTAGACATTTTGTGTCTCAGGAGGGGGATGAGGGGCAAGGGGGGTTCGAGTGAACCCCTAGAGGTTCACTCGAACTAGGGTTTGGTCGAACCACGGTTCGACTGAACCTCTTCAAGGGGGTTCACTCAAACCCCCTTTGCTATGCATTTTTTTTGTTTTTTGGCGACCAAAATTTAAAGGGGTTTACTCGAAAACTAGTTCGAGCGAACCCATAATGCATTTGGTCGAACCAGTAGGTTCGTACGAACCCCCAAAATCACTTTTTTTTTTGGGGTCATTTTTTGTGAGTTTTCCTTCCTCACTTGAATTGTAAACCACTATTGTGGTTTCACCCTTAAACATTGAGAAAAATAGCACACATCATTTAAACACATCAATATCCACTACACAATGAAACCTGTACAACCTAAAAATAAAGAACAACACTCAAAGCTATTAGATGATGATTGGTGTTCTTTAGACTTCACACCAAAACTCATGGATTTGTACCATATCATAAACAAAGATTCAAATATAGGAAATGAAAAGGATGTCATGTCAACACAAAACTTGAACAACCCTTCGAAAGTATCCACCTCAACCACTTTAGACAAAAAAATAACAAATTATATAGCGACCTTTGATGAACACAACAATGAACAACCACCCAATTCAAATGCAATGAAAAAGATCTATAGAAAAGTTTATGAACTTATGAAACAACTTGGATATAGTGGAAAAGAATGTGGTGCTAGAGAGCACGATATCCGTGTCCCCATCAATCCTAACATGCAAGGAACAACTCATGGTCTTGGTTATTGTCCTTCGATAGAAGTAATCAAGCCTTCCCTCAACATCAATAATATCAAAAAACATCCTTCTAAGACAACTTTAACCATTGTACACCCTAAACTGATAGACACTAGTGGCCTTGAAAGTTCTCCTTTCCAAAACATCAAACAAACAAAGAAATCTTCACTTAATCTTAATGTCATCAGGAAAAATACTACTAAATTGAATTCATTCGATTTTACACACTCCTCTAAAGGATAGAACAAAATCTCACAATCTAAAGAGTCTTGCATAAGTATGACAACTAATACTAAGCAAGAGGTATATTTATCACAAACTACAGAAACCCCTTCTCTCATTGATAAAGAGGGTATCTTTTCAAGACTTCTCCAAGATCACTTGATCACCCTTCCTCCAAGAACTTGAAAGAAATTCTATTACAAGATTTCATTTTTTCCATATCATAGAGTTCAAGGTCATTCTACTAATGAATGTAAGGCTTTGAGTCATAAAATCTAACATTTTTAGGACTTTGGTATTCTTCCTTCTATGGGGGTACCTAATTCCTCTAATTGATACTGATTTTCACTCTAGCATGCATTTCATTAATAATTTTGGCTCACCCTTGTCCTGCACTAAGTGGGGGCAAGGGGTTTTGTAGCCTTGTCCTTGTATTTCACTTGACATTGCCTCTTTTGACTACTCATTAACCTTTCATGAACATATAAGAGCAAGCTTAGGATGTGGACGACATTTCCTAAGATGGCTAACATGTGACATACTATTTCTTTCATGATGTAGCTTATTGGAAACATATGACTTGACATAGGGCTTTTCAAGTAAGCTCTCATGACTTCTTCTTCTTCTGAACTACTTTAAAGCAATTGTTCACAGTGCTGGTGTTCGCAACTACTTTAAAGTGGGGGCATACATCACCACTCACATTTCATTATGCAATTTATTTTTGTACCATAGAAAAAAGGACCCTTTGCTTGACATGGGATTAATTGGACTTAATGAGGCCTTGATTCAGGTGTTGTGAAGCATTTTATGCATCCACACTAGCTATTGTACCCCTGAAAACTAAATAAATTACATTTAATGACATCTTGTGAAGGTGTTATGAAGCATTGTAAAACATTTCTACACTCTTCTAGACTCTATTAATTACAACTCACCTAAAAATAACATTTTCATCACTAAACAAGTCCTATTTTGAAGTATTGTAAAGTCTTGTAACAAGCTTTCACACTTTTCTAGGTATAACTTCACTATTTATCCCCTTTTCATGCTTTATTTGGTCCCTTTATGCCCTCATAAGTTGTCATTAACCATATTTTTGAATATTATCCAGACAAACAACATTAAATACAACATATTTACTGACACATAATTTTAGGTTGTAGTTGGGACCAATTTTCCATTGGTGGTGAATAAGTCCCCCTTGGCTCCAAATTCAAAATATTTTAAATTTCCTTTCAGGTTTTTATTCCAAAACACTTGATGTTGGCCTGTGATGAGGTATGAACGAGTAAATAAGGCACAATATTTTATAAATAAGTGATTTTCACCTCATTTTAATATATTATATCTCTCATTCATCCTACATCTCACACACATTTATTCTTCATCATTCATCCATCAATCCTCTATTTCAAGTCAAGCAAGTTAGGACTTTCACAATGCAAGTCATTAATTTAGCTTCCTAAGACATCCAAGGGAAGACTATACATGTTATGTTGTAGAATTTCAAGATCAATCATAATGGAAAGGTAATCAATTCCATTTTTGCATGTTTCATTCTCTTCTTTCATCATTTTGGTTTAATTACCTAAATAGGGTTTGACCAAGGGAAACCCCCATGCCCTAACAATCAACATTTCTTCTTCTTATCTTGTGTCTTTGCAAATTTAGGTCTCTTGGAAGCTTATAAATCATTGAAGATCAAATTTCAAGGTTGTGAAAGTCCTCTCTTCACTCCACAAGTCAAAATATCAACAAAAAGTCACTTTCAGACCTGAATCTGATAGTTTTAAAAGCGGACACCTGTAGAACATCAAAGTACAAATCTAAAGCTCTAGAATCCACTTTTGAATATTCAAAAATTCAAAGGTTGACTCATTCACCATGGGCAGCAAATGATTGCCACTTCCAGCTAAGTTTTATGTTTTCTACATTTTTTGACACGCTTTTGATACAAACAGATTCTTGACTTAGTGTACCAAAACTGGGACTAATTCACCCTAGGTGGTGAATGAGTCCCTCAAAGCTTGAAAAACATCTTCTACAACATTTCAAAAGTAATTTCTAGTCTTCATCAAGGTTCTAGGTGCAATCTTTTAGTCTGAATCATTTATGTTATATCTTTTCTTTTATTTTTAGAGGATTTTGCAATACACAATATGTTTTCAAACAAGTTATTTTCCTTTAGCTTTTGTTTACTATTCAATCAATTTCATTAGTTTCTTGCATTCAAGCATTACATTTAGGCATATTTCATTCATATTCCATCCACATCACAACAATCCTTGAATGAAACATTAAGCATTTTTAATCCTATTCCTCCCCTTTTAGGTGAAAGATCTTAGAAGGGTAAGTGCCCAATAGGGTTCCAAAAAACTATGTTTCATTTTGATGAACTTTTTGTTTGAATCCCTTCTTTTCTAATTTTGGAGTCCATTACTCATCCTAGCTTTGCTGACATTGCATTTTACATTAGTTAGCTTGCATTCTAGGGTTTGATTTTTGCATAAGTAAAAGTGCATAATAGGTTGCATTTTTATAACTTCCGTCATTAAAAAGTTCTACATTCTGCATTTTTTATTTAGACCTACATCATAGCACTCAGAATAAATCAAAATCAATCATTTTTTTTTTTAATTCTAAAAAAAGTCCATACTGGGACTCATTCGCCACCCTAGGCGAATCAGTCCCTTTTGACCCCTGAAACAACATTTTTCATAACTCAAAAATTTGTTTTTAGGCTTGTGTTTGATGCCTTCACTTGTATATATTAGTTTTTTTGCATTTTGTTACATCTTGCTTCAATTAGATCCTTTCATGCATTGTTTAATTTCAATTTTACTATCACAACATATCATTTTCAGATAGTTGCATTCTATAAACAAACATTTGGGTAAGTGCACCATGATGGTTCCCAAAAAGGGGGCTTAAGTGGCCACTTTTTTTTCTGAAATCAGGAAATAATAACCTTGGACGTGAAATTGAGAATAGCTACACTCAAAATTTTGAGATGGAACAAAAACAAGGATCAAAGTGCTCTGAGTCTACTTTATAAACTACTATTTTTTTTTTTAAATGGTTGAGATTAAGGGGTTCAAAAGAGGGATGTACAAAAATTGTTGTTGTTTTTATCAGAGAAACATAACATAGCAACTCTTGTATGACCCTAACATGGTGAAATTTTTTGTAGTATTTTTAAAATCACTACATAAGAAGTTAGCTAATAGTATGTAGTTGATGCACGATTTTTCTGATAATTTTTTAATGAATATTTGATTTTTTACTAATTTTCTAAGTGGGCACTTCCAAAAAGAAGAATTTTGGCCATGATCCCCTACAAATTTTGGAAAGTAATAGATTTTTTTAAATTTTTATTTTTAAAATTTGTAGAATGGAATCTAGTTTCTAAAAATATAATTTATTTGAAATTTTCATGAACGGTTAATTTATAATGAAAAAAAAACCAAACACTTCTTTTTGACAAAAAACAAACATACAAACAAAAGAAATTATGGATGAAAGGCCTAACATTGTCATAAAGTGAAAAATTACATCATGGAAAAGATAGAGATGTGTTTGAGACATTGAACTTAACATTACCCATGTGTTCAATTTTGTTGATAGTGAACCAAATGCAATCCTGACGGTGAGCACAAACCCGATTAAGTGAAAAATTGTAGAATTTGCAAAAAACACATCTTTGGTCATTGGGA